>PVKS010004982.1:0-88586 GCA_004027875.1 Aplodontia rufa
CATACATACACACAAACACACACATACACACATACACACACATACACACAAACACACATGCACACACAAATACACATACACACATATACACACAAACACACACATACACACATACACACAAACACACATACACATACATACACACATATACACACACATACGTGCACACACACACGCACACCTGTGCCACACCTTTCATAGATTGGTGCTGCTCTTCTTCCAATGCTAGCTCCAGGACTTCCTCCTCCAGAAGTCTTCCATGACTAATGCCTGCTGGCCCTGGGCCCTGAATAACAACACTGGCTAACACTTACTGAGCTCTTCCCAGGGCCAGACCCTATGCCAAACCCTCTACAAACATTACCTCAGTGAATGCACAGAGCAACCCTTTGAGACAGGTATTAGCTCCATTTACAGACGAGGAAACTGAGTCACAGAAGAGCCAATGAACTGCCCCAGTTCACACAGCTAGGAGCAGTGACCCGAGCCTTGTTTGACTATGACAATGGCTGTCTCTTAACCTCTCTGCTTTCTCCCTCCAGCACTTACCTCCACCTCTCTGGTTGTAAACATCCCCAGGCGGCCGTGGAGCCTGCAGGCTACACGCACACACCATCTAACCTTTTACCCAAGCCCACTGGTTCTCACAGGCAGTTTTGTTTTTTTTTTTTTTTCCAACCAGGGATTGAACCCAAGGATGCTTTCTCACTGAGCTACATCCCAAGTGCTTCATTTTATTTTTTATTTTGAAACAGGATCTTGCTAAATTGCAGAGACTGGCCTTGAACTTGCAATCTTCCTGCCTTAGACTCCTGAATTGCTGGGATTACAGGTATACACCACCAAGTTCATGGGCAGTCTTAAAAGAAGTACGGTCCCAAGAAAGAAGTATGTAGTCTATTATGGGGTTTCATGGAGCAGAGATCCTTCCCTTAGTCCCAGAGGTGAAGGAAATGGGTGCTTAGGGGTGACTGAAGCATGTGAGCACTGATCTTTTGCAGCTCGCTTCCCAAGACAGTTTTTCTCTCACTACCTATTTCCCAGTACTTCTCAGCTTTAGAAGGGCAAGGGAGCACTCCAAGGAACTACCCAGATTTTCCTACTCTGAGACAATTCTGTTCTATTTGCCCAACAAGTATCTTCTGTTTGTCTCTTCCTGTCTCTTCGTCGTATGCATATGTGACAGGAAAGATCAAGAGGGCACTATGCCTTCTCCTCACCATCCATCCCCAATGCACTGGCTCCGTCTTCCCCTAGGTGTGTTCCCAGAAGAGGCCTCCCCCAAGAGAACACACGAAGCCCAGCAAGATTCACTGAACCTTGCCAAGATGACAAAGGATGCGCTGGTGCACATCTATAATCCCAGTGGCTTGGAAGACTGAGGCAGGAAGATCACAAGTTCAAGGTCAGCCTCAGCAACTGAGCGAGGCCCTAAACAACTTAGCGAGACTCTGTCTCAAAAGAAAAAGAAGGCATGGGGAGGGAGGTGCTTCTGGGGATGTGGCTCAGTAGTTAAATGATCCTGGGTTCAATCACGGTATCAAAAATAATAATAATAATAGTAATAAAAAACAGAGAGGCACTTGAAGAACTATAAGTGAAGACTGTCCTCCTGATCTTGATCAAACAGGCTGGTACTGGGCTTTGACGTGGTCTTAGCATGAACTTGAGTGTCAAAGCAAAGGATATAAAGTCTTGTTGATCTTCGGAACTGGGACAGAAGGAGTGGGGGGAACTATATTATGAAAGGCAAAGGCGAGAAGAAGGGACTTTCATGCCAGATGGAGAAGCAGATGTCAAGTAATTCGTATTGGGACAGAATCAAGGAATGCATAAGAGGACCCACAGGTTTCCTCCCAGGCCCATGGGCACCTCCTAATATTGCTGACAAGGGAAAAGAGCCCTAAGATGCCTCTGGTCTGGCTCCTCCCAGTGCCCTCACCCTCACTCCACCTTCAAATGCTTTTGCAGCTGGGCTGCTCTCTGGGAGCAAAGAAAGAAGACTCCTCCTCTGAGCCACCTTCAGGACATCATCCACAAGGGACCCTCCACAGCCCACGGCAGCAGGCACCTCTCCACCTCCCTCCAATATTCCTGCTAAATTCCCCACATTGCTTCCTATTCCGTGTCCTCTCCTCTACCACCCTCAGAAGCCCTCTCTGAATCTAGAGAGAAAGCAGCTTTCTCAGCCCTCAAGGAGACTCAGGACCAGTTCAGAAAATCCCAGCTCTATGAACCCAAAGGTAGTTCACATGCCCAAGAGAACTGTGTCAAGATAGTAGAGAAAGGGCTAGAGCGGTGGCTCAGTGGTTCTGGCACTTGCCTGGCATATGCAAGGACACGGGTTTGAACCCCAGCACCAGGTGCACAACAAAGTGTTGGAGCGATGAAAGCCACATGAAAAACTAAATAAAATTGATTCTCTCTTTCTCTCTGTCTCTTTAACTATCCCTCTCTTAAAAAAAAAAAGATAGTACAGGAAACCTATCAGCATGGATGGAAGAGCTTGGACCCCAAAGGTGGCACTCTACCTCTTTCCCCAGTTCCTCTGAGAAAGGATCACCAGCCAGTCTAGGAAGACCCGGATGCTGGGAAAAGAGGTTGGACTGATTGACCTTTGAAAGACTCTCTCTATCCACTGCCCCTTCAAACCCAGGCAAGCGTTTTCCAGAAACTGGCTCAACAGAAGCTATTTCCAAATTCTTTTTAGTAGTTTCATTCTTCAAATGAAACAATATCGTATACCCCAATATATAAAACAGTGAGAAATGGGGCTTCTTGGTTGTAATGGGGCTAGGGTCTGAGCCTGCCTGACCCTGCCAGCTGCTATGACACCTTCAAAACTCCATAGGGCTCGGCTGGAGCGATGGCCTGGCATGCACAAGGATGCAAGTTTGAACCCCAGCACTACTTACACAATGAAGTGTCAGAGCAACGAGGGCCAAATGAAAAAACCAAATAAAATTGATTCTCTCTCTCTCTCTCTCTCTCTTTCTCACTGTCCCTCTCTCTTAAAAGCAAAACAAAAACAAAAAACAACAACAACATCAACAACAAGAAAAACTCCATAGGGTTCTGCTCACAGTTTTTGCATGGCCTTCCTGTGTTAGTTCCTGTGTGTACAGGACTCAGTTTACCCTTCTGGAATATGAACATTATTTACTCCTTCTTACTCCCCCACCCCAGTTTATAGCCCATGCCTTTTTGAGCAGAGGGGGATATTCCAACTGGGGACAGAGAGATTAGGAGGGGAGCCTCACCAGAAGTTGCAATTCAGGATCCTTCACAACCACCAGACACTGCCAGCACTGAGCTCCCTGGTCCCCTTGAGCTTAATGCACTCTTGTTGGGCCCCTAGTCTTTATAAACCAGCCCAGCTCCCTCTTACTCAGAGGGCCTCTATCTTGGAACTCCAAAGTCATTCAGGGCCTCTCTCAGGCCAGAAGATATTCTGGGATTCTACCCGAGGTAGATGTCCCCAGACTTTACCACCTGCATCACCTTCTCTCGGAAAAGGTGATGGCGCTGGGCAGGGTGAGACTAGAGGAGGTTTTCTTTCCCCTGAACAGGGACAGGGTGGGGCCAGGTGGTCTGGAATGTGCTCTCATCCCCTCCTTCTGCCCAGGTGGTGAGCAGTCAGGGCCCCTAGCACACCCCCTGCCCTGCCCCCGGCTTTGAGGGAAGCTCCTCTCTGAACCACCCTCAGGACAGCTGACCCCCAATAGGGTCCCCTTCACTCACCATCTCACCCCAACTCAGACTCTAAAAATGGATCTCTGGTTTTCAGCCTTAGCACCTGCCCACAAATTAGTGTCTCCAACACAACCTCCTGGGACTTGACTTCAGGGAGGCCCCCTGGGATGGAGAGGGGCAGGCACCCAGCAAAGGGAGATGGTGCTGGCAGGGTCCCTTTCTGAGGAGACAAATATGGGTAAGGCCCCCTCCCAGCTTCTGGGTCCCCTCACCAAGGCCACCCAGCCTCAGCTTGTTGGCTTTGCTTTCCAACCTGAGGCAAGGAAGGGGCCTCATTCAGGCAATGGAGCCCGTTCCCCTCATGCCCTCCACCAATGCAGTCAGCTTTGCCCTCAGTCACCGTCCAGGGCACTCCAGGGCTCTGCTGGAGCAAAAGGAGAAGCCATCCACCCACCCAATATCCTTCCTGCCAAGGGTGCACAGCCCACCTTGCCAGATCTGAGCTCCCACAGCAGACCCACAACACAGGGGCCAAATGGGAAACCAAGCAAGGGAGGAAGTCTAGGCTCACTACTTGCCTGATCCTTAGTCTCAGACTCTTCTCCCCACCCAGTCCTACAGCAGAGGACTTGGAAGGGAACGAGCCTTCCCCGGGATGCCCATGCCCCAGTGCACAAAGCAGACAGGTGCTCTAGACTTGGCCGCAACAAAGCGCAAGAAGGCAGCCAGTAGGAGCAGGGGGCAAGTACTCACAGGTAAGATGTCAGGGGGTCCAGGTCCACTGGCACAGAGGAGAGCCCGAGCTCAGAGCAGTCGGTTGACAGCATGATGCCATCCTCCTGGCAGTGGCAGGGGGCCGGGCAGGCAGCGCGACCCGGGATCACTGGCTGGGGGACTCCGCCGGCGCACCCGGAGGCGCACAGCGCGGCGCAAAGCCACAGAGCCCGGAGCCCGGGAGGGTTGGGCATCTCGGTGTCCGGGCTGCAGGGCACCTGGCAGGCGCACAGGCGCAGTGACCGCCGCTGCTCGCCTCCTAGTCCCACGACCCGACCGGCGGGCAGCACAGTCGGCGGGGACTGTCTCGCGGGCTCTCCTTGGCGTCGGCGGCAGCGGCGGGAGCGCGGGGACCATGCAATCAGAGAGGGGCAGGCATTGTTGAGTGATCTTCGTTATTCAGTTTCACAGGCTGGGCTTGGCAAGGGAGGGAGACAGGCGGAGGAGGAGTCAAGGAAACTTTCTACGCTGTGGCTCGCTCCCCTTCCCTCCTTCCTTCCGAGCTGGCAGGAATTTCATCCAGGAAAGAAAAAAAAGCGGGGGGGCGGGGGGAGAAACCCACAGCTTGGAAAGTTCAGCATGTCAAAGACCTGCACTTGTTTGGAAAGGGGTGCTCCAGAGCTTTGGCGGATGGACTTGCCTTTTGGACAGCCACAGGGTCATGAGCGACCCAGAGGAGGCCCTGGGGAAGAGAACTCAGTTCCGTAGGCCTCCAGCCCCTCCACCAGGTTTTGGACTGGAGGGTCCTGAGACCCAGGGGATTTGTTCAGTGTCATGCAGCCCATTGGGGACAGCCAGAACTGGAGCATGGGTCAGCCCTCCTCACCCTATATCATGGACAGTAGAGGGGAAAATGAGGGTTGTCCTGGAAGGGGTCAGAGTGGGGAGATTTCCAAGCAAAGCTTCTGGTGAGAGGCTGTGCAGGGTGTGAGGGAGAGTCTTACTGAGGGGCCAGGCCCTGGCGCCAAAGGAACAGGCGTGAATTTCCACCCATGGAGTGCACATTGGACTTAAACACACTCAAGCAGTCTCAGACAGGTTAAAGGCCTGGGGATCAGGTTGATCCCTACTGACTCCCAGGGCCCAGGAAGGTGGAGGGACTGAGCTCTGCCCAGCTGGTTGTCATAGCCTGCCTGAAAGTCAGCGGCTTGGCGCCACCTGGAGGCTCAGTGCTGCATATCTCGGCTACTTAGATACTCAAATACTAGGGTCTTCCTTGGCCATCCCTGGGACCTACCAGAGCAGGGAGAATGGTGGCTTAAACTGGAGTTAAGACCCTGTTCATGCTTTCATCATTTAGCCTCTTGTTTTCTCTGATCTCTTGGTTTCTCTCTGAGCCCCAGTCCAGAGCAGGTCGTGAGCCTCCCTCTCCCCAGTTTCTCCCTGTCCTCTCCTGATCCGTCCAGAGTGTACACCAGAGTTGGGCAAGGTGGTGCACACCTGTAATCCCAGCTTCTAGGGAGGCTTAGGTGAGAGGATCTCAAGTTCAAAGTCAACTTAGACCACTTAGCAAGACCCCATTTTAAAAAGTGAACTGGAGCATAGCTCAGTGGTAGAGTGCTTGCCTAGCATGCACAAAACCCTGGGTTTGATCCACAGTTCTGCAAAAACAAAAATACAGAGTATATACCAGAAACATGGGACCTCAGGGGAAACCATGGCTCCTTCCACTATCTAACTCCTTGTCCTCGGGCCCTCTCATCAATCCATCTCCACCCTCTACTAAGGAGGTGCTACACAGCTGGACCAAGAAGCCAGAAGACCCTGTCCCTAGAAGCCTAGTTTGGACCATGGCCCTGAAAGTAGATGAACTCTTAGGAAGGCCAGAGCATGGCTCTGTACAACCATAAACACCACACAGAAGTCCCTCTGCTCTGAGGCAGAAAACCACCTCAGATGGGTCTGTATGGCCTCACTCATCCAGAGCCTTGGCTTCATCCCTGACTCCATCTCCATTCCTATATCTCCAATATGAGGGGTCCAGGCTGGAGAAACCATTGCTGAGCCCTGTTGCAGCCTCAGAGGCAGCCCCTTGAGGTGGGCTTAGGTAGATCAGAGCTGCCTCCAGCTGCCTGTATGAGGATTATTATGAGGCCAACCCCTTGGACACCCGATAAACATGGTTTTGAAGAGAACATTGGCATTTATTCCTCTTAGGGGACCACAAGAGTTGAACCACATTCTGGGAAGGTTCCTGATTGAGCAAAAAGCCCTTTTGTTGTTGTTGTTGTTTTCGAACCAGGCCTGAGAAGGACCCCCCTGACCTCTGACCCTTGTACATTACTAGGAACTCAAGTTGGCCTGCGAGAGCAATGTCCCCTCTTCCATTTAAGGGAGATCTGTGCTGATTTGTAAAGGCTTTGTCTGTGTCCTCCCAGGACCCTCTACCTAGGGCAATCAATGTCCAGCATCAGATTCCTCTCCATCTGGAACCTTACAGTCTAACAGAGGCAAACAGGAGAGTCTGAGGTCATCAGAAGTCATGTTCTGTATGTGTAGTCCAGTCTTAATGTGTCTGGGGCAGTTGGCCTCATCCTGTCTCCTGGCTTTTTCCTTCTCCATTTCCCCTCATTACTTTTTCTCCCATCTCCTTCCTATGTGAAAGGGAAGAAGGAGGAGAGAGCAAAGGAGCAGGGAAATCTTGGCACCTCTGACCCTAGGGGCACCTCTGGTTCCTGCCAATGTGGCTGTAGCACCTCTGCTCTGGAAAGGAGCTGGCAGGGGCTCTAGTAGGTAAAGACTAGGGATGGCAGGAGAAGGGAAGTAAGATACAAGATAAATCCTGCTGCATTCGGGGTTGCGGGGGGGGAATGAGTAACCGGGACACTGAATCCAGGGCATAGCACCACAGTAGAGACTAAAGTGTGAGGAGACTAGGAAATTTAGAAAGTGGAGGGGTAAGAGTAGTGGAGCCCCAGGGCAAAAGCCAACATCTTACCAGCTGCAGATCAGGGGCTCAGCCAGACCCCACACCTCACCTCCCTCCCGGCCCTGCTCCATTTTTGCCAATAAGGCCCTTGCATCCCATTTCAGAGGATGGACAGACAGAACGCTCAGCCTCAGGCTGGACCACATGCCTTTATTCAATAACTCTTTTGCTTCATGGCCCCAGCGAGGGCTGCCTCTCAGGGAAAGCAGGCCCAGGTAGTCTTGCTGGGACTGGCCATCCCTGGCTGGCCGAGCACAGGCCACTTCTGGCCTCAAGGCAGCCCACCCTTCAGTGCGCTGTTCAGACACTTATAGAGGTAGATATACTGCTCCTGGGAATAGAGATGGATAAGGAGCCTCACCCTACCTGCCCAAACCTGACGGAGAAAGGTCCCCTGTCTCCTAACCCCTGGGCCAGAGTATGGTGGTCCACAGCGCCTCCTGGTGGTGACCTGGATGGTGCCGCCTAGAGGTAGCCTGATGCAGAGGCTACATCTCCTCCCCAGTCCCTTCCCACAGCTCAGCCCCTGCTGCCTCTCACCAGCGTTGGGGTCATGAGGCTGCAGGCCTGCGACTGCCGCAGGGCCACGTTAAAGACATCCACAGTGCATTCAGTCCCTGCCTGCTGCAGCAACTGCTCCATGGCCAGGAAGATGCCCAGCTGGGTCGTGCTCCTGCTGCAATTGACTTAGAGTTGGATGGGGCAGCTGGGGCGGGGAAGAAAGGGGATGTCTAGTGGCATGGGGAAACTAAACCTGGGTCCAGGAACTGGGAAAAGACCCTAGGTACGTGGCCACCCTGCAGCCTGGGCCCAGGCAGGGAAGGGATAAATTCCTACTATCTCACTGAGGACAGGGCAAGGTGCAGAGAAGACAGGGACATTGGAAGACTATGCCATTTTGACCCATGACCCAAGCAGGACTCCATGAGATGTGTCCAACAGCACCTGGAGTGACTGAGCAGTGTGCTCGGCTTCTTGACTTTGCCCTGGGAGCAGCACCGGCTCACAGCAGCCAGGAAAGGCATCAGGGTGGTAGTTGGCAGCTCATGCCCAGTCTCCCAGCATGGAAACTGCAGATGCTGCACCTGCCTCTCCTTCCTGGTCTCCCCCTGGGCAGAGACAAGATCAGCACTGGTGCCCAGGATGGCAGAGGGAACCCAGCACAGGACTCCTGCCCCCATAGTACAGTACCCTGGCCTCCACACCTACATGTGTGACCCTGAAGAGGGTACAGGGCCAGCCGGCTGCATTGCTTTCAGCCATCCAGTGCACTGTCACCATGTCGGTAACGATGGGCTGCATCCCCGTTGGCCAGAACTCCTGTGGTTGGGACCAAATCAGGGCTGCTCAGGCAGCTTCCTGCAGTCTCTACCCACGCCCCAGCCACAGCACCAAATACTCCCCAACCTCTGCCCCAGCTCCTGCAGCCACCCATCCTCTGTTTCTCAGTCCCACTCACCTCCTCCTGGGTGTCAGGTGGGCATAGGGAGACCAGCACATGGGCCCCATGCTCCCACACCAGCTCCCAGAGCTCCTCAGGTCCCGCAGGGCCAGTCAGCACCACGTGGTCATGGCCAGAAGGCCCACCCTGCAGACACAGCCAATTGGCTCCTAGGAACTGAGATGTCCCCTGCCCACCCCACAGCTCTAGGAGCCTCCAAAGCCCCATCCCCAGGCTAGGAAGCCAAATGGTCAGAGAAGGCAAGCAGTAGGCCAGCAAGACCAGCATCATCTCACAGGGAAGAGCCAGGCTTCAGGCATGTCGTCAGCAGGGCTCTCCTCCACCAGAGAAAACTGCACCTGAGAGCGATCGTCTGCAGGAAGATGGTGAGGATGAGGCTGCCAGAGGCCTCTGCCCACTCCCACCCCCAGGGTTCTCAGCGAGACTCACAGGAACCAGTCCTGTCCTGCTGGTAGCCAGAAGGTGCCATTGAAGAGCTGGCCTCATCCTTAATGGCCTGCAGTAGGAGCTGGAAAGGAGATGGGCACTCTGAGGCTGGGCAGGGGACGGCTGCCCTCAACGGTCACCTACTCCCTGACCTGAAATGTACCTGGTACTCTTTCAAGAAGCCAGCATTGGCATTGGCTGCCCTCTTGGCACAAGCCTGAGCAAAGTTCTTCACGGAGATGGGCCTGAACCTGTGGGGAGAGGGAAGGAAGAAAGAGGAGAAGCACTCCAGGTTCCCCAGCTCTTGCTCCCAGAATCCTTGGCTCTGCCCATGATGGGAGCGAGGAGCTGTAGTGGCAAGACACAGGGAACCAGTTCCCCATCTGCCAGGGCCCAGGTGAGCTGGACTTACTCAATGGTGTCAGAGGGCCCTTCCAGAATCCTGTCCATGATGCAGCTGTGCAGGAATATATACTGGCTCTGGATGAGGACAGAGCATCAGCCTTCTGGGCCGGCATGGACCAGCAGGACAATCCCCGAGGCTCCAACCCACATGCAAGGCAGGGATGCAGCAGGATGAACAAGGGAGCCATTTGGGGACTGTTCTGAGTGTCTCACAGTGTCAAAGCTGGCAGGAGCCAGTCCTTCCCCACTTTTACAGAAAGAAAAACAGAGGCCCACATTCGAGGCCGTCACCTGTGAGCTTCTCTTCCTGGTCCTGCAGGCCCTGTGGCCCCCTCCCAGCCACACCCACCTATAGGCCACCTCCCACCTGTGCCCTGCAGTCCAAGCTGCTCAGCCTGGTGTGCAGAGGCCCTCACCGGGGTCTGGATCATGAGGGGCCGGTGTAGCCGGAGTGCATACACAGCATTGAACACGTCTACCATCTTCTCCTCCTCCAGCTGCTCCAGCAGCCTTGAAAGGGCCACAAAGGTACCTGTCCGGCCCACACCAGCACTGCGGAAATAGCCCCTGTGGAGCTGAGCAGTGGAGGGCGACCCATGTCCCCAGCTCTCCCCACAGTCCTAGAGCCCTCCCCCTACTCAAGGCCAGGCAGAGCCCTCAACAGCACCCCCACCTGCCCTCACCTGCAATGGACCAGGATGGGTCCAGTGCCCTGAGTGGCCCTTGCCTGCTCCCGAACCAGTTCCACAAAGGTAAGCAGAGATCCGGGGGCCTCAGGGATGCTGTGGTCCGGCCAGGTAGTGAACTGCATTTGCTTCACCCTTCGCTGTTTTTGCTGGGTCCCCTGAGGAGGGGGTGGGCCAGGACAGGGACTGTGCTACTGCTCCTTGTCTTCCTAACCCTAGCCCTGAAACCTTCCTCACCAGCTCTCCAAGGGCAGGAGTGAGGCCTCCCAGCTCAGGCTCCTCCTTGAGGGTGGCATTGATCCCACCCCCGTGCAGATGCTTCCTGAGTCCTGGGGTCCTCCTCTAGCCCCCTGGGTTATCCTTATCTGCAGAGGGTGCTCATGCAGAAGGGTGGTTCCATTCCCTGGCTTTCTTATCCCAGAGGTCGCAGCCTGGGATGGCACCAGGGGGCTGTGGTAAGCAGGCAGTCCTGAGCTGAGTGGTGGAGGGGGCGCAGGACACTTCACTTCTCATCTGAACTACCTTTCCCTCGCTGCGTGACCTGCCCTTAACCTCCTCTGTGCCCCTCCACCCCTTCTCTAACCACCCACTTCCTTACGTGGTAACCAAATGCTTGTGATCCTCAGAAGGAAGGGGCCCATGGGGACCCAGGAAGTGGGGTAACCTTCTCAGGGAGTCTCAGCTGTAATGCCCGCCCCACCATTCCCTCCCCCTGGGGCACTCACATGCTGCAGCTGAAATTCCCTCTTGGTCCACTCATGCTCGGGTTCCTCGGCCAAGAGGTGGATGGTAATGTGACCATGGGTGACGGGGGTGGAGTCGACTGGCCAGTAATGTTCACACAGCACCTAGGGGCAGAGGGTTGGAGAGGGATGAGGTGGTTTGGGGCTCAGACCCATCCCTGCCATGCCTCACTATCCACACTGAGGCTACCTTTTCCAGAAAAATCCCTGCCCTGGCTGAGCTCCAGTGCCCTCAGCCCTGGACCCTTGTATGATCCTGAGAATCAAGTTAGCTTCTTGCTCCCTTGAGAAAGTGGATGGCTTCTGGATTTGGAAGCCTTCTGCCCTTACTTCACTGCGCTAGTGAGAGCACAAACTCAGCCTCTGTCTCAGGGCACAGAGGAGGCATCCCCAGGCTTATGGAGGGGAGGATGCAGGAAGCCCTACCTCCCTGCACCTCCTCCAATTCCTTCATCCCTTTTCTGCCTAGAGCAAGAAGCCAGTGGAAACTGAGTCAAGCTGGGAGTTTGCATACCTGGTCCCTCCCTGTACCTCCCCATTCTAGGCAATCCTGGGGAGCCCCTCCGACTGATGGGCCTCACTCCTGTCCTGCCCCACCCACCCAGATAAGAGGATAGAAAGGGGGCCATTCTTGCAAGGAGGATTGTGCCACCTGGTGGCCATTCTGGGAACCTGCAGGGCATGCTCACCCTCCCATTCTCCATGCCCACGGTCAGCATGACAATGATGTGAACCCGTTGCTCCCACACCAGCCGCCAGAAGTCCTCCAGAGTTTTCTTGAGAGGCCCCTGAGTGGCAATGAATTCTTGCGGGTGCGTGTAGCCCTAAGGTGTAGGAGTCAGGGACAGGAACATGTTAACAGGTGACATCTTGGTCCCCACCAAACATAGCAGTAGATAGACCATGTGTGACCTCCAAGAGTAAGGACCCTGTGTACATGCCTACATATGTACAAACACACCAACATGTGAACACAAAAAGCGCAAAGCAGGAGGGGACACTTCAGAGACACCACCATTACCCATGCACTACCTAGAGGGAAGGAAAACAGCTTAAGTGAAAATCAAGATCCTGACAGACAGAAATAGTCTACCCAGTCCACCCTCCTCATGAGCCCCAGAGTGACCTTCCCAAAACCAAACTCTGCCTTTCTTCCATGTTCACGAATCTTCCATGTTTTCCCATTGCCCACCAAATTGAATCCAACGCCCTTGGTGTAGTGATCAAGATTCTCCTTTACCCTGCCCCAAGCTACCTTTCCCATCTCCCCACACTTGATACTCCCTGGCTATTCTGCCTTGCACCCCCAAAACACACACCCCCCATCTGTGTGTTTCTGTGGGGGGTGTTTGTTTATTTGTTTAAAGAGAGAGAAAGAAAGAGAAATCAAGTTTATTTATTTATTCATCTGGTCTTCATTGCTCCAACAATTAGTTGTATATGTGGTACTGGGGTTCAAACCCAGGTCCTTGCACATGCCAGGCAAGTGCTCCAACCACTGAGCCACCACTCCAGACCCCTATGCATGAAGATGGCTATGTCTATTCTGGGCCCAGTACAGAGCCTGACATGCAGCAGACCCTCGAAAATACCTGCTGCATGCCCTTAAAGAAGCCCAAGCTGGTGATCTTCATGGGCAACTGCTCCAACTAGGGAGGAGAGTGTGTCCTGCAAAGTCACCCATGTCCCAAACAGAGGTACCCACAACAGCCCCGCAGGTGGCTCTTACTGGGATGAAGTTGGCATTGATGTAGTCAGAATGGGGCTCTCCCTCCAGCTGGGTCAGCCTGACCCTAGAGTGGTCATCTGCAGAGGGTAGAAGCTGCACATTCAGTGTCCCGAGCATGCAGCCTCCTCCCCCAGGCCAAGCCCTCCTCCGCCATGCCCCACCCTGCCCCCAGCACTCACAGGGGAGCACATGTGGGTAACGGTTCTTGGTGGTGTTGGCAGGGTGTTCGGCCTCCGATCTGGACTGCTCCCTGCCCACCTCCTTCAGCTCCTGCACAGGTGAGGGTCAGGAGCAGGATGGTAAAACTGATCCATGTCACCCCACAAGGGGAGAGGGGTAGGGGTGGTGAGTGGGAGGCTGGGAGGCAGGTTCCACCCAGGCTAAATGCCCCACAGTCTTACCTCCTCTGAGCCTGAGGGAAGCAGGCCTTACCTCAAACTCCTGGAAGAAAGCCTGGTATGAATGAGCACTCTTAGCCTCATAGCTCTGGCGGAAGTTGTGGATGGAGATGGGCCGGTGGGTTCGCCTGGTGGGAGAAGGGGGAAGTAGGCCCCCACCTTGGGTGTGCAGTCCTGTCTTCCCTCCCCAGGGTGACAGATATAGAGCTGGCTTCAAAGCCTGATCACAGGGTAAGGGGGCGGGGTGCTGTTGGAAGCATAGACTCTGAGCTCCACTCTATGTGTGAAGCAGCCTCTCCAGAAAGCTATTCCAGTGCAACCTGGGTTGCAAACTGCCAGTGTGGAAAGCTGGAAAAAGGGAACAGAGCGGGAGAAGGGACAGAGGACAGAAACTACACAGGAATGCACAGAGATTTCAGATCATCTCACGGACACTGAAGAGGAATTCTGTATGCAGCTGATGTCAATGCAGCAGGAAGTCAATATAAGAAGTAGAGATTTGACCTGATATGATCCATGTGGTTAGTCAGGGAACAGATAAGGATTGGGGGTGAGCGTGCTGGCTAATTTTAAGTGTCAACTTGGTTGGTCCCTGGTGCCCAGCCATTTGGTCAAATGTAATTCTGGACATTGCTGTGAAGGTGTTTTTTGGATAAGATAAACAGTTAAATTGGCTGACTTTGAGGAAATTAGATTACTCTCCGTAATATAGGTGGCCTTATCCAACCAGTCGAGACCTTGATAGAGCAAAGACTGACCTCCTCTCCATGAGAAGCCATCTCCCCTGGACACCTGGAGGCCTCCCTGAGATCCGGCCTGCTGTCCTACCCCCATCAGATTTGGGGTTTGTTTGTGTGTTTGTTTGGTTTGGTTTTTGGTACTGGGTGTTTAACACAGGGGTGCTTTACCACTGAGCTATGTCCCCAGAGTTACTCTAAGTTACCCAAGTTGCCTTTGAACTTGTGAAACTCTTACCTCAACCTCTCCAGTTCACTGGGATTACAGGTGTGAGCCACCACCATGGGCCCGGTTTTAGACTTACCAACCTCCACAGTTGCACAAGCTGATTCTTCAGATAAATATCTCTCCCGCCACACACACACACATACACCCTATTGGTCCTATTTTTCTGGAAAGCCCTGACTTAGCGAGTTTGGAGGAAGAGAAAGAGGAGAGAACAAATGGGAGTCTATCAGACACTTGGAGACCCCTGTCTGGGATGCAGACACAGAGGAACAGACTGCCAGGGTGGCCCTGGCAATGTCACCATGGCTATATGCAACAGGGCCATTCTGCCCCCATCATTGGGAAGTACAGAAAGTGTACTCACCGCAGGCTGTAGGGCATCAGCTCATGGGAAAACCCATTCTTCTCCACCCTGAAAGAGAAAGATGAGAGAGAGAGAGAGAGAGAGAGAGAGAGAGAGAAGGCCAGGAAGCTGCATGTGGTGCCTGTGGGAGGCAACCCCAGCCCAGGCTGGCCCACTCTGGTGGTCAGCTCCCCCCTCTCCTTCCGCTCACCTCTGCCCCTTCACCCGCCTCCGGCACAACAGGCCCAGCACAGCACAGATGCTGAGAACACAGCCGGCCACAGTGCCCACCATGACCAGCAGGGGCACGTTCATTGGGGAAGTGCAGGTCCGGGGCTCTAGCGAGGGTAAGGGAAAGATGGAACACAGCAGCCCTGTCCCACTGACCCCGCTATGCCTGCCTTTCATGAACTTGAGAACCTTGAGCAGTGCATGCAATGACAACTTTCTATACCCCTAGAAGTCCATGATGCCAAACCAAGGCCAGGGCTGGCTGTCTTAGGAACAGGATGGTCAGCAAGCCAGCCCGGGCATACACCAAGGTACACCCCTCCCTGCACCCTCTAAAGCAATAAGGTCAAAGCTTCTGGACCTCTAGGACTGCACCCTTGCAGTGTGGCTGCTCCATCTTAGATTTGCTCAGTGTGTGAAATACACAGGAAAGCTCAAAGATGCAGTAAGAAAGAAGAACCTAAAATACCTCTAATTTTTAATTGAAAGTTGAAACAATATTATTTGAGATCTCTTGGCTTATATTAAACATTACTGAAATTAATTTTGTATCTTTTGCTTTTTTTCCAAAGAAAGAGATGGACAGTGAGAGTGAGAGAGAGAGAGAGAGAAAAAGAATCAATTTTGTTAGTTTTTCATTTGGCTTTCGTTGCTCAGACACTTAGTCATGTGCATGGTGCTGGGGTTCGAACCTGCGTCCTTGCGCGTGCCAGGCAAGCGCTGTAACTGTGGAGTTACTGTTCCAGCCCCATCTTTTTGCTTGTTTAACATAGTTACTAGAAGGTCCTAAAGTGCACTTGTGGGTGCGTTTGTATCAGTGGCTATTGGACAATGCCTTTCTAGAACTTTCTAGAACCTCGGTGGCCTAGGAGCAGCCAGCTGCAGAAGGAGAGCATGGAAAGTGCCGTGGTTGTAGACAGCAGCAAACCAACTCAGTGCTTCTGCCTCTTTCCACCTGCTCCCAGTTCACCAAGGCCAGGCCTGGACCCCCGTGCACCTTCATCTGGGTGTACAGCTCTGCTCGGCAGCACACAATCTCCCGGGAGCCTAAGCTCAGTCCCTCCCCATAGATCGAGGATGCGCCTGCAGAGGGGTCCTAGCACTCCTCCACCTCTGCAGGGTCCCACTGGAGCCCCAGCCAGATGCCCACCTACCTGAGAAGGCTGAGAAGGAGATTGTGGTTTCAGGAGGGTTATACCTGGTAAAGGCTGCAACACTGAACCTGGGACAGAGAAGCAGGACTTTCTATTGGGGAGAAGCAGGCAAAGGAGGTGAAAAAAAAAAGCTCCCAGGAAACTGGGCCACAAGCAGTGGCTAATCAGCTAGAGAGCGCTTCCTTCCCTCTCCTGTTGAGAGGGCCTGCTACCTGCCGCCCTCCAGCAGACCATCTCCTGCTACTTTTCCATCGTCCCCGCCCTGTTCTGAAGGCAAGAAACAGCTCTAGAAATAGGCACCTGGATATCCTTGGAATTGCTCCGCAGCCCAAACAGAATCCATCCCCCATTTCTTTTTGGAAAAAGACCCATGTAACAGAAGGGTGTTCCCTTCTTTGCCTTGCCTGCCAGGAAATCCATCAAAATAGCTGTTGATCCTCTTTGCATTCTTTTTGTGTGAAAGTCCAGAGCCATGGTTGAAAGGCTATGCACACAACCCACGAGTGAAACAGAATGGCTCCTCCCCCCTTCAGCCTGAGCCCTCACCTGTACAGGGAGCCTGGTTTGAGCTGCCCATTACAAATCTCCTGTGTGTGGCCACAGTCCTCTGTACCCATAGGCACTGTCCAGGAGCTTGGCACAGCCCAGGGCCCTGGGTAGAAGGGGTTGGGGAGCAGGGTGGCCAGGTAGGAGTCGTATCCTCCATAGTAGTGGTCGTACCACGTGTGGTTGATGGCTTTCCGGGAAGGCTGGGCCACTGGGAAAGGAATGTGGAAGGGGCACTAGGGTTGAAGCCTCACTCCCCACCACAAGGGGATACCCCATTTCTCCAGCATGCTCCCCCACTCACAACCCAACATCAACCCTATTCTCAAGAAGGTTCTGGATATTCCTTCCTGCTCCAATACCAATGCCAGCCTGAGATATTTCACCTTACCAGCCCCAATCTTTGGACCTTCCCACCCTCTGATAGGTAATAACCAGAATCTCCCAACCCCTCCACAAGACTCACATGACATGTTGGTGGTGGCAATGACACCATACCACTGGATCTGCCCATCGTCCTTGCCAAACATGCCTGGTGTGATCTTCACCCCAATTCCTGTCTCGGGCTCCAGCTCGGGGGCCACAGCTAGCTCTGGAGGATGCCAGACTGGGGATGGAGAGGAGGAAAGTAAGGCCTGACCAGATGCCTAACAACTAGCCTATAAGGGTGAGGACCACGCTTCACGGTCCCCAGCACCTGGCAACAACTGGCTTACAGATACAACTAAATAAGGAGTGGAAGATTGCAGGGCCCAAAAGCACAGCATCAAATTAGCAAGATCAGGATGAGAGGAAAGTACTGGCGCTGGAGGCAGGGCAAGCCCCAGGAAGCCAGGCCAGCCAACCCCACACAGGCAGTGATGGAGGGCAATTAGGGGAGCAGAGGTGGTTGGTTCCAGAGGCGGTGGAAAGTACCTACCCTCCACCGAAGTCGCACACACCAGGGTGACAGCCCGACTCCACAGACCGTTTCTGCCCAGTGCGGTGAGGCTGAGGCGATAGGAAGTGGCAGGTGCCAGGTTGGGCAACAGCAGGGCATCCTCAGAAGTGTTGGCCTGGAACACGAGGTCACCGTTCCCTCCCACTGCCAGCTGCTCTGCCACCACCAGACAGGCACTCAAGTCCCCAGCAGGCTTCGTCCAGTTCAGGACCAGGTAGGTGGCCTCAGGCTGGCATTGCACGTCCTCCACGGGGCCAGGCTCTGTGGGAACCAAGGACTCTGCTTTGTGTGAGCGTCAGTGTACCCCAAGAGGATGGCTGGGTGGGGGCTGTCAAAATCTGCAGGCCTGAAGGGTGTGCGCATTTATGGAAAGGGGCCTCAGCCACACGGAGAGAAGGTTTCTCAGGCATTGCTGCTATCTGGGGAAGCATGGGGCACAACCCAGGGCAGGGGTGGTCATGCTATCTACTGGAAGGAGTAGGTGGCTCAGACAGAATGGGCCCAGATTGGACCCGCCTGTCAGGACACTTCACCCATCCCCAGCAGGCAGCAACATACCAACCGGCAGTACCACAGGGTGAGTGGAGGCCTGGAGCGGCCCTGCCTGGCACAGCACTGACAGGGACAGGTTGCGTCCTGGTGTGAGATCCTTCAGCACAAGGAGGACTTGGCCTAGCACCAGGGGCTGCTTCCAGGAGAGGCCCTCAGCCTCTGAGAGCTGGGCATGGCAGGACCCCTGCCCCAAGGGGCTGCTGACCCAGGCCAGGTTGACCACAGCACTGCCTGCCTGCATAGAAACCAGCAGCTCACTGGGCATGAGCGGAGCTGTGGAGGAAAGGACAGCAGGTCACCTGGGCCTCACACCCAGTCCTGAGAACCCCTGTGATGGTCCCAGGGGCTCACTGAGCTCATGCAGGGCCCTTCATGCGGAGGTGCGAAGTAGGACTTCAGGAGAGCTAATGCCGCTGAGGGAGAAACAGAGGTCCCTCCTCTCTTCCCCTACTGGCTTTCCCATGCCCCACTCACATGTCCAAGCGGAGACATTGGCTGCTGCAGTGCGAAGGGGCCCAGCCCACGAGGCGATCTCCACCTTGTACTTGGTGCCCGGAATCAGAGCTGAGAAGCTTGTGCTGTTCACCTCAGCTCCCACAATGCCAGTGGCTGCCCGGGCACCTCCTTGGTATAGTGTTACTTGGTAGCTGTCCTGGCTCCCAGAAGCATGGACCCAGGTTGCCTGGAGCTGGGTAGGGCCTTCACTGGTCACATTTACCAGAAGAGGGGCGAGGGGAGCTGCAGGGAGGGCAAGGTATGGGGAGATAGAAAGAAACTAAATTAAATACCCAGCTCCTCCTGCCCCAAAAGTTTCCTCCCTGCTTGGCCCAGTTAAGAGACACCCAAGAGCCCAAATGCAGGATCCGGGTGTTAAGAGAATACATGACTATACCCTGAAGCAGGCCCTGCCTTTTGTCCCAGGCAGCAGGGTGCAAGCTCAGCTGGGTTGGACAGATAAATCAATCACTTACTGTCCTGCCCCTGCCCCTCTTATAGTTAGGGGCAGACTGGGTAGGAGGAGAGTTGAACCGAGGGCCTTTGCCCAGCCCCTGCAGCAAGGGGCTTTAAAGACCCTTTCATGGGTGGATTGGTGGGCATCTGGGGCCCAATCAGTGTTCTTCCACCCTCAGAACTGGAGCTGAGGATCTGGAACCACATGAGACTAGTCCTTGTTATCAATGGGGACACTGTGGCTCAGGGAGGACCGAGGCTTGCTTACTCTCAGAGCTGAGCGCCAGTTAGAACTCAGGTCTCCTGACTCCTAGGCCTGAGTTCTTTCTAGCTCCACCCAGCCTTTCTGAGGTCTCACAGTCCTTGGGAGGAATCTAAAGGACAGTGATGGTGGCCCTGACAGAAGCAGGAAGCCTGGGGCAGGGGTGAGGGGAGCCAAAAGGGTAGAGGCCGGGAGGACCACATGGAGGGCACTCACAGGTCCACGCTGTGGCATTGGCACTACTGCTCTCCTCCGGCCCACGCAAGGTTGCCAACTGCACCAGGAACTTGGAGCCTGGGGCCAGCTGGGCCCAGGAGAAGTTCTGGGCCTCTGGGGCCAGGATCTCTTCCCTTTTCAGAGCTAGGGGCTTCAGGCTGTAAAGTCGCAGCCGGAAACCATCCCTGCCACCTGGTGGGAGACTCCAGGAAGCCCTCAGGGCAGGGGGCTGGGCTGCAAAGCTCAGGCTCAAATTGGCAGCAGGAGCAGGGACTTGAAGTACAGGAAGAAAGAGATGTGATAAAACCAGAATCCGCAGCCTCTCCTTCCCCAAACAAGCTCCAAAGCTTCCCAGCCTAAAACTCCAACTTCTGCAGGACTCAAAGCCTGCTTTTTGTTCCCTCCTAGGAAACCCTCTTACGGACATCTGCCCTTGTGCCCACGCCCTGCCCACATGCTGGCTCCTCGAGGGCATGGCATCTGCTTCTCTCTGCTCCTGCCTGCACCCACCCTCACACCTGATCTCACCCACCTCAGAGCCCTGTCCTCCAGATCATCCAGGCACTCTCAGTTCCAGCAAGGCCTCAGTCTGTCTGTCTGTCCGTCTCTGGCCTGTGGGCCTTGGTGCTTGCTTACCTGCTAAAGCTCCACCCCTCCTATGCAGCCCCGGAGGCCTCCTGCTCAGCCCACTCTCCTCTGGGAACCCTGTTCTCACTTCCTGAGCAGCTGTCCCTTCTCTGAGTCCAGAAGTCAGATTGAAACACATAAAATTCCCAATATTCAGCCATTTTAGCCTACAAGAATGTAGTTTTGTGCGAGTCAAGTATATACGTCGTGTACATTCCCACCAATACATTTACGTTTATAATACGTTGTATAAAACCAAATGCGTTACAGACATATAAACCATTTGCTTGTCAATTTTCCTTTCTAGACTGTCTTGTTCGGAATGTTTAGACTCAGCACCTAACTCCATATCTAGAAAATGGAAGACATTAATTAAATTAAACGTTTGTTGGAAAGAAGGATGGCTGGGTGAATGGGTGGATGGATGTTTGGGTGGGTGCATAGCTAGCAAGCAGATGGTAGGAGGCAGGAAATATTTGCAAGAAGATGCACTAAAGGCCCACCTTTGACTAGTGGCCCTCAGAGTCGAGAATATGACATATGGAAGGGCAGGGAGCAGAGGAAACCAGGCTCCCAGCCACCACCCTGGGCGGGCCTCCCAGAGGCTAAGCCCTAACTCACGAGTACAGGTGTGGATCCTTCGGATGCTGGAGCTGAGGTTCCCTGCCCAGGCCCATGCTGACACTGTGTAGCAAGAGCCGGGTACCAGACCCTTCAGAACCACACTGGAATTATCTGGGCCCAAACCAATGAGGTTACGCAGTGAACTCTGGCTGCCCTCTTGGTACCAGGTGACCCTGTAGCCATCTCGCTGCCCTGGTGCTGGGGGCCAGCCAATGGTCAGATCATATGGGCTGTTCTTGCTGATCACCTCCAGTGACTGTGGTGCCAGGGGACCTGAAGGCAGGGGTTGGGAGGGAGCCATATAGTGCCACTGGCCCTGTGATGCCTACTGCCCAGCTTTCCTGAGCTCTCCCCTACCTGACTTTCCTCCCCAAGGCAAGGCCTCCCAGTCCCAGGCCCAGCTGGACACAACAACTGGCACTCACTTATGCGGCCCACGAGGCTTTGGGTGATCACTCCCAGGGGTGAGGCAATGTCCACTCGGTACTGAGCCCCAGGCACCAGCCCACAGAAGGTAATGTGAGTGGCACCAGAAGGCACAGAGATGTTTCCTAGGAGGCCTGGGGTACCATCAGCGTAGAGCAGTGCCCGCCTCTGAGGCTCCCTGGTGGCTTCCAGCCCATCCAGCTGCAGCTTGGCCCCACGGCCTGGCCTGGGCTGGGCTATAGAATCTGGAGAGGAGGCAAGCCCCAAAGAGTGAGGACCCACCTGCTTATTGATGCACACAGCCCTGGGCAGCACCCCACCCTGATTCCTCCAGCCCAGACTCACCATCCAGCCAGGCACTGGCCTGGGCCCAGGCATCATAGGGCCCAGCCAGAACCTTCAGCTCTAGACCATAGTGTCCTGAGGGCAGGGGCCCTGGAAATGTGGCATTGCAGGCCTCAGGGCCCAGAGATATCGTCCTCTCCACTGGTCCGCTTAACTTCAGCACATAGCTATCCCGGGCACCCAGCCCTACTTTCCAGCTTGCCCAGAGCTGAGGAGGCGTGGGAGTCAGCACCAGGTCCAGGGGAGCAGAGGGATCTGCGGAGAAAGGGGCAAATACTCCTAAACACCTAAGCAGTGGGTGAAGGAAACACTATGCTCTCTGCACCAGCTGCTTTCTGCACACCCTGGGCTATGTCTCATCCAGATGTTAGGGGCCCCATTTGCCACAGTTTGGATGCATACCAAGATCGGGCAGCCACCATCTGGCCATGGACAGCAATAACAGAAATAAAAGCATATATGAGCAAATGTGTTTCTGCCAGTTTGGTCCTGAGGACTCTACACACAGAATCCCACACTCAATCCTCAGAATACTAGGAGGAGGGTACACACTACGTTTTAAAGACATAGAAACTATGGGCTGAGAATACAGCTAGCTCAGAGATAGCACACTTGCCTAGCAGGCACAGGACCTTGGGTTCAACCCCAAGTACCACTAAATAAATAAACAAACAAACAGACGGACAGACATAAACTGGGCATGGTGGCACACATTTGTAATCCCAACTATTTGGGAGATTGAGTCAGGAAGATTCCAAGTTCAAGGCCAGCTTTGGCAGCTTAGCAAGAACCTGTCTCAAAATAAAAATAAAGGCTGGGGGTATAACTCAGTGGTAGAGTGCTTGTTAAGCATGTGCAAGCCCTGGGTGTGATCCCCAACACCATAAAATAAATAAGTAAATAAAAACTAAAGCACAGGAAAGGTGAGGAAGTTGTCCAGAGACCCACAGCCAGCAGGTGGCAGAAGTGAAACTCAGAACCCAGGGAGCGGGTTCTCCTGCTTTTAACCGCTATGCAGCAATGCCTCTCAGAATGCAAATGCGGCAGTGCAGAGGCAGGGGTGCTGCCCAGGTGCAGATCAGCTCTTACACAGTGTGACCTCGGGCTTTCCTCTCTCTGCAGGTTCATTTTCTCTACTGTAATATAGGGTAAGGAGACTTACATATGGCTTTATGGAGGATTCAATGAAACTACACACAGAAAGTGCCAAGCACAGAAACCATCCCAGAGAGGGGTTCAACTGATGGTAGTGATTACTGTCACCATCATCTTCCCAGGGGGGCACCTACCACCAGCTAACTGGAAGGGCCCATGCACCAAACCGCCACTACTCTCTGGCTACCAGGCCAGAGGAGATGAATTGAGCACTCTCTGCTTTGTCCCTTCCCCCCCAGGCACTCACAGGTCCACTCAGTGGCATTGGGCCCCGTGACCTGATGGGGCCCTGCAGCAGCACTAAGTGTCAGTTCATAGGTGGTGCCTGGGAACAGATGGAGGAAGGTGTAATTGGAGATGCCACGTGTGACTACTGCAGTCAGGTTGGAGCCACTTAGGAGGTCTGTGAGCACTAGGTAGAGCGAGGCAGCCCCCTCAGAGTTGTTCCAGGAAGCTTGCAGGGCACTGGTGCCCAGGGCATTCAGCACCAGGTAATCCGGAGGCATGGGTTCTGGAGGAAAGATGGTAGAGCAAAGCCAGGCTTGAGGAAGGGTCCTGGATGAAGACGCTGGCACCAGCTCTGGCACTAGGAGTCCCAGAGGCCCAGCCACACTGGGACATGGCTGCCTACAAGGTACTGGACTCACTGTCCTCCTAGGTTCCCACCTTACCTGTCCACTGGTGGATGCTGGTCTTTGCTTGGAGATTGCCAGCCCAGGTGATGACCTCCAAAATATATTCACTACCTGGCAAGAGGTTGCCAAAACTGTAGGACAAGTGTCCGGGGGAAAGAGAGACATCATGTGCCAATGTATGGGACTCCAGGTGGTAGAGGAGAAGTTGGTAGCCATCCTGCTCCCCGAACGCATCTCCCCATGAGGCCTCCAGGCTGGCTGGGCTCCCAGAGCTGTGGAGCTGCAGTCCATAGACGACTGATGGGGCTGCATCAGAGGCAGAAAGAAACTCCAAGGTCAAAGTCAAAGGGCTTGTAGTGTTCTGCTTATTAGTGCTTCTAAATGGGACCCTATGCCAGACCCAGTCCCCTGAAAAGTTGTCTCCTTTGGCTTCCTGTCCCCTGCCAGCCCTCTAGGGCAGCCACTTCCCATTCCCAATCCAGGGAAGAACCCCTCCCCCTCTGCCTGCAAGCCTCATACCAGTGCGGGCTGTGAGTGTGGTGGTGACATTATGTCCACAGGGGCGCAGGGTAGTCACTTCCACCTGGTAGAGACTCCCTGGCACCAGGTCCTGGAACTCAAAGCTGGATTCATTGGTGTGGGCCTGAAGCTGCTGCCCTTCAGGAGCGCCGAGGGGGCTCAGGCTTGTGAGGCGGAGAGCATATTCAAGCCCACCTGGCTGGGGGGACTCCCAGCTCAGAAGGAGGCTGGTGGAACTGCCCTGGCTGCTGGCATTCACATTCAGGGGTGGGCCTGGGGAAAGTGGTGTGTTCAGTCTCCTAACACCCTTGTTCCCCAAGGAGTGAGGGAAGGAAAGGCAGCCGAGGCAAGGACTGGTGTGGAGAAATTAGCCCTTCACTGTCCCACCCTGCCCCCAGAGCCCCTTCCCACACTGAAGGCACCTACCTCCACCCTCCTTGTCTGGGTTCCCTTCCAGGAAGCAGCATGGGTCTTCCTGAAGGAAGGAGAGGAGATGGGCAGAGACCTTTGGATCTAGGCCTCTGGGAAAGCCAGTGGGGGACAAGGTCAGGATCAGAAAGCAGGGTCCCTACATGCCTGACACCCCCTACACACCACAGAGGGACATCCCCTGGAGACATGCCCAAGGTGCAGGAGGCAGCTGGCAGTTGGAGAGATCTGTCCTCTGCGCTGGCCTGAGTGGGAAGGGAGCAACCTCCCTTCTTGCCTAATACAGACCAGCTGTGGGGCCCTGCAGAGAAGTGGGAGGACTGGACATGCCCCAGAGAACAGGGGCCCGCTCACTAGGCCTGCCCCACCCCATGCCCACCTTACCTCAGCCAGAAAAACCGGGAGCCAGAGTAGCACAATGAACAGGATTGGGGGCCTCATCCCAATGATGTCTGTGGAGGAAAAATTGGGAGGCTGCAGGAGGAGGAGCCACGCCCACACCAAACCCTTCCCTGCCCTGCTGGCGGCAGGCGGGCAAGGGTGGGACGGGCAGTGTTTCAAGCAGACAGCAGCAAAGAGCAATCCCAGAGCCTGACCCCTACCCACCCAGCCTTGGCCAGGCTCTGAGAGAGGAAAGAGGCAGAGACAGGCTCCAGGCCCAGAGGGCAGAGGGCAGACAAGCCCACCTCCCTACTCTGCCTCTCCCACCTCTACCCTACTCATAGCAGTTGCTCCCAGAGAGGAAAATACCCTGTGCTCTTAGGAAAGACCAAGAGGAGCGATGACCTTGCAAACGGTCACACACAGCAGAGACCACTAACTCCCCCACTCCTGACCCTGGAAGAGGGGCAATGTCCGTTGACCCCTTCACATGTGCAACAGAGAAATATGATGTTTCTGCTTCCATGGTGGAGAGGGGGAGGTCCTGATCACATGCTGTGGATGGGTCACCTGAGGATCTGTCCTTTTTGTGCACCCAGGTGGCACCATGCTGTAGTGGACAGAGGCACAGAAGCACACACTTTTAGCCCTGAGTCTCTGCAATAGTGGACCCAGAGCCCACCTGGCCCTTGGGATCATCATTCCTAACCCTCACTGCCAAGATGAGGAAGTTGAGATACAGAAAGCGGCAGAGCCCAATCCAGGGATCAACATATATGAGGAAAGAAGCTGGACTTGAACCTGGGACTTTTGACTGCATGCAATAGAGACAGCAAACCCTGCCCCTAACCCCTCAAACTGTTCTGCGCTGCTTAGAGTCCCTGGGATCCTTCTCCCACTTCCTCTACTTCTGTCAGCAGGGCACCCAGGGTCCCCTGCCCCTCCCAGCCCTGCAGAGGCCCAGTGGCACCTACCTGAGGCCTAGCCTAGAAAATATGGAACTCCGCTAGCTTCACCCTGCCTAGAGCCAGCTGCTCACCTGGCACTGCTCACCCAGGTGCTCCCACGCCAAGTGCCAAGTCAGTTCAGGTGGGAGGGAAGGGAGCTAAGGAAAGGTGCTGAGCCCTGGGAAGGCAGCCCAGGCCTCAGCAAGCTCAGGAGGGGTGTGCAGAAATCAGACAGGTACAGAGAGAGCACCAAGGCTCCTTCTGAGTAGGGGCCAGGCTCTCCTGGGCCTGCTCCAGCAGGGAGCGAGGGCCTGCATCGGAGACCAGAATCAGGGGCTGCACCCCTCCCCCCTCCCCCCAGCCCCAAACCTCAGAGCCGCCCACCCGGCCCTGGACAGGGGCCTGGAAACTCAGCGCTGCAGACTCATCAGATTTTCCAGGCTGTGTGTAAGTGTGTGTGTGTACACAGGCACACGTGTGCTCTTTCAGAACAGGCGGGGGTGGTGGAGGGGCCTAGCAATGCGGGAAACGGACAAGAAAAGGAAAGGCCCCAGGACCACTCAGGCCGAGAGGTGGGGGCAACTTCTTACCCTGGCCCTTCCCTATCTCACCTCACCTGGGGACACCTTACTGTGTTCTTTTAGCAGAATCTCCATTAGCAGCCGCAAAGGGGAGAGGTAGAAGCATCCTAATTCAGAATCTAAGGAGAGGAGATACAGCAGGACATGGATGTGGGTAAAGGGGGTCCCAAAAGTTCCCACCAAAGAAAGGTCCATTGGGGACAGCACAGACTCCATAGCTAGTCCTATAAACAGCTTTGAGAAGGCACTTGACCATCAAAGGCCCAGCTGCCAGCCCCCAACCCATTCGGGGGCAGTTTTGGGAATGGGAAGGGGCTCCAAAGAGGGCAGAAAAGTCTGGCAGATAAGAATCAGCACTCCCCACCCCCAGACCAAGTCTCTCCATTCAGCAGAAAAAGAACCACAGGGCTGTACCTCTTCCCCAACAGCCACCCCCATAGACAAACCCACATCCTCTCCCTAGAGAACCCCTGGGGTCCTCCCAAGGTCTCAAGGCACCTTACCCGTTCATTCTGGAAAGAGCCAGCCAAGAGGCAGAGAAGGGCCAGTGGCAGGTCCTGGAGTCCGGGCTCCCAAACATGGACTGGCCTTGTCTCTCCCTGCAGCTGTCCCAAGAGGCTCTTCCGGCCCCTCCTCTGTTCTCCCACGGCCCAAAGCCAGGCCTTGGGCATCCCCCACATTGGAGGAAGATAATCACCAGGCAGGAGAGGACAAGTCGCCCACTGTCCCTCCCACACCCTTGGGAAGGTTGCCAGGGAAGGGGGAAGGCCTAGGTGCCACTGAGCCTGCTGTGAGAAGAGCAAGAGGCTGGAGGCCTGGGCTGGGGAGGTGCCGCGGTGTGAGACCGAGTGTGAGCAGGTGTGCATCTGTGGATCACCAGGGAGCTCATACCTGTCTGGATGGACACAGCAGTGGGTGTCCAGGGACACCACCAACAGGGCGGCAGATAGGAGAGACCCTGGAAAGAAAGAGCCATGTTGTGGAACAGATGTCCACTTCGTGGACTCTGAGCTTGGAGTGAGGAAAGGACTCTCCTCTGCCCTAAAGTCCTCCTGTCAGGGACCTTAGTTCTAGTGACAGAAGAGCTGGCCCTGGCTTTCCCCATGTGAGCTGGTCCTCTCAGCCAAGGCTGAAAGGTATGGAAAAGTCTCCTTCATCAGCCAGCACCCAAAAAATAGCAGGAGAGAAACTGGGTGAGAGTGGGAGATGCCATCTGGGATGGCTGGCATGGAGGGGCATCCTGGAACATGCCCTGTGGGCCTCCACAGAGGCTAGCCAGGCCCATTCCCAGCCCCCACACACAGCACGGCTCTCCCCACTCACCATGCGTCTCCTCTGTTGTCTCCCTGCCTCCTGCTCCAAGAGCTCTGTGTCTGTCTCCTCACACTGTCAGGGACAAGCCTGGGCCCGCCAAGCCAGGGAAGAACAAGCCGGCTTAGGCTGGTCCAGGATTTGAGGGGGAACCAGAAGGACTCCTAAAGAGCCACCTGGGATCCTAGGGCTTCTCCAGAGATGAACTAAGGAGGGCAGCTAGGAGGGAATCAGGTCAGGAGAAGCATGCAAGACCCAGTAGTCCTGGCCGCCACAGCTGACCCCTTCCCCAAGATGCCCCTCGGAATTTTATAAGAGGGCAGCCTTTGCCTCTGGGGGCTGACAGCAGCCTGGCAAGGAATTTCGTGTTTTGTGAGCACTGCCAGGGAACAGGGATTTCTGGGAATTGCTGGTGTATCCCCCTCCCCCAGAGGCTTCTGACACTGGGGATGGGTAACTGTGGCTCTCAGCCCCAGGAATTGGGAATGACTAGAGGAGGGAGACCAGAGTCAGGTATGTAGCCAGGCAGACCACAAGTCTCAGATGGGAGAAGACACGCGGCCTTGCCCTGCACCGGCACCTCCCCAACCTGGCCCGAGAGCCTGCCTGTGCCTCCCTGGCCTCTGGAGTGAACTATGCCCTCTGGAGTGAGCTATGCCCTCTGGAGTGAGCTATGCCCTCTGGAGTGAGCTATACCCTCTGGAGTGAACTATGCCCTCTGGAGTGAACCGTGCCTTCTGGAGTGAACCATATCTTCTGGAGTGGACTATGCCCTCTGGAGTGGACTGTGCCTTCTGGAGTGAACTATGCCCTCTGGAGTGAACTGTGTGCCCTCTGGAGTGAACCGTGCCTTCTGGAGTGAACTATGCCTTTTGGAGTGAACTGTGTGCCCTCTGGAGTGAACTGTGCCCTCTGGAGTGAACCGTGCTTCCTCCAGGCTTCTGGGAACCACTCCCTCCAGAACCTCCCTGCTGGGTTGGAGCTGCACCAGCACCTTCTCACTGAAGAATGAAGGCTGGTAAGGAGCAAGGAGTAGCCACCAAGTCCCCCACCTCGTGTGGCTCCCTGGCCCACTTCCCTCACCAGCTTCTCTTGCTTCTGTGGACAGCTCCTGGGCACTCCTGTAAGTAAAAGCACTTCATAGGCCTCACTCCATCTGCCCATATGGGGTTATTACCCCTATTATCATCCTGCTAGGAAGGAAGGAAGCTGAGGAGGAGCTGGAGACTCAGGGAGGCTTAGTAACTTGCCCAAGGTCACACGGCACTAGGCCTTAGTTACTCACGACATGCAGGTCTTCTGGCCCCAGCTATTCATATATGTTCCCTCAGGGGAAGGCAGCAGGAACCTCAATCCCACCCAGGAAGACAAAGCAGAAATTGGAGTGATGGCAGTTGAAGGGCCATTCAGGACAGCTCCACCCCAGGTGTGGGAAGATCTGCAGGAAGAGAGAGTGGCTTTAGGAGCCTCTGAGCAGCCAGGAGGGGGCAATGCTCACTCCAGAGAGGGCAGGGAAGGGGCAGGCCAGGCTCCCAGGCCAGGCTGGGGAAGGGCTGCAGGGTGAGGACACGTGGTTTGGGTCTCTGGACACACGCCTCCACAGATGTCCAGGCGTTTCCAAGCAGAAGGGGGAGAGGTAGTGGGTAGGAGGCAAGAAGTGACTCTCCCCTCCACCCAAACCCACCCAAAGGGAACTGGGAGAGCCCCAGGGTCCTGGCTCAATGCCCAGCATTACCCCACCCCATACCAACCCCTTCCCATCTCCCAGTTCCCAGCTTCCTTGGACCACTTGAACCTCTGTTGGCCTGTGAGGGGCCAGGGCAAGCATGCAGCCAACAGCACTCAGGCTGTGGAAACCTGGGGGGCACTGGGCAGGCTGAGGGGGAGGGGGAGGCTTTGCCCACTTCCTCCTCCCCCACCCCTGTGGTATCCTAGCTTCCTGTTCTCTATCACAATCAACAGCCATCCCAGAGGGGGTGGCTCTTGTTCCAATCTCCTCCTGGCCTCTGCTTTATGCCAGAGCTAGCAGAAACACTGACCCATGTGGGGAGGTCCAGGCAGAGGCCAGCCTCCAGTCACTGCCCTTAGTATCTTAGGGATTCCCAGGCTCCTGCGTCTTCCACCTCATCCTGGCCCTGGAGCCAAATACTTCTCAGCTCCACCCTGCTCCTCCGCAGGGCAGCCTACCCACTCCAGAGGAGCTTTGACTCCAGGGAACAAGGAGCCAGGATCAGCCAGCCAAGGAGAGGCTCAGAAAAAAGCCAGACCCTCCCAGCTGCCAAGGGCAAGGGCAGCTGCCAGCAGCCCCCCCC
Organism: Aplodontia rufa; assembly: GCA_004027875.1. Classification (NCBI taxonomy): domain Eukaryota; kingdom Metazoa; phylum Chordata; class Mammalia; order Rodentia; family Aplodontiidae; genus Aplodontia; species Aplodontia rufa. The sequence continues at coordinate 29,699 of PVKS010004982.1, forward strand.
CCCCCAGCCCTAAAGGGTCATCTTTGTTCTTCACCTCCACTGCCAAGGCCAGCTGAAGGCCAGCCCCTTCCCGCCGCCCCCTCTGGTGTGCCCTCCCCTTGTACCTATTGTATATGGTTTCTTTTCTACTGTCACCGTTTGACAGCTGAATCAGAGAAGTGGGAGGAAGGGAGAGGATGCGGAGTGTGCGTGTTGGGGGCCAGGAAGGGTGTTTGGAATGCTACAAGGTCAAAGGAGACTGCAGCATGAACCGTGAACCCGCGGGGCTGCGGGCCAGCCAAGCGCCTGCCACAGCCAGGCAGGGGCAGAGGGCCACAGAGTCTTGCACTGGGGGGCCACGCTCCAAGCCCCAGGCATCCAGGTGCCCCAGTGGTGAAGAGGACAGGGCAGTCCACTGGCGTGAGGGCCAGAGCCTGTCAACTACCTGTAAGTCTTCTGAGATGTCAGGTTCTGCAAGGAGACCTGGGGGGAAGCCCCAGACTCTCCTCCAAGGCAGCGCTGCTGTCTGCTGCCCGGGTGGCTCCCTGGTGTGGGCTGAGGGAGCCGAGAGCAGGGACAGGACCTTTCAAGCCATGCCCTGGCCCTTCTTTCTCAGGAAGGATCCCTGCCTCCTCCTTCATCTCCCCGTGTCTTTGCCTCATCTGCTCAAGGAAGCTACAGCCTGCTCTAGGCCATGACTTTCCAAGACGTGAAGCACCCAGGGCTTCTGTGGAAAGGGCTCCAGAACAGAAGCAGAGACGTGGAAAGAAATCTCTGGCCAAGGTCAGGTTGAGTAGGAGCAAGTTGGGGTCCTTTGAGAGGTGGTATGCAGCTGGGGGTCGTCTGAGCTCTGCCCAGGAAGCAGACAAAAGCGGGACATGACAAGGACCCAGAACGGAAGTGTGGCAGGAGCGAAGAGGGTTTGGAACCAGAGGACCTGGGTGGTCAAGGAGGGCCCAGCCCCTCACCTGTTCCCAAGAAACATGACTTTGGACCCTGCCAGGACATCACCAGCTGGCCTCCAGGGGCACAGCCAGGAGGCACAAACCCCTGGTGGCAGCTGCAGCAGGCGCGGGAGGGCAGCAAGCAAGCTGGGGTGTGCGTGGGTGGAAGCGAGGAGGGGCGGAGGGAGGAAACTGGCTTCCTGAATCCTTCTCAGCCCTCAAAGACAGACCGACCGACCGACCGACAGACGGCAAGAGGCAGCCTGGGGACACAGCTGCTTCAGTAAGTACTTGAAGCAGGGAGCAGGAGTGCTGTGACCTGGGGTGGGGAGAACCTGGGGGAGAGGGTGTGTGGGAAGGTGAGCTGGGCTAGCGCGCCTGGCTGAGGAATGGGTGCCCATACACCTGCTGTCCCTGAGACCGGGAGGGCAGGGAAGCCACAGGGAGTGCAAGGAGAGCAGAGGGGAAAGGGTTCCATCCTGCCGTAGGAGAACCCCTCTCTAGCGCCCACACCTGTGGGACCCACGCTGTCTCCTCACCTGCATCCCTGTGGGCTTAGCAACTTACACCCCACCATCTGGACACCTGTGACCCTGGCTCTGGTAGATGGGGACTGCCCCGCAGAGTACATGGCTTCATCACTTCCATGCCCCCTTCATGCCCCTAGCTGTCGCCTCACCACGCGCTGTCGCTCAAGGGCTTGGTGAGGCCATTTCCTGTGACAGTTACAGAGGCGGGAGATGGGGGAAGGGCAGGAGGGGGAAGGAAACACCCCCAGGCTACCTCCCTGGACAAAGACCCCAGAAGCCAGAAATGATCTTGGGAGTGGAGCCACCAGCAGTGAGGAGACGACCCTGCAAGGGGCCAGCAGCGTGGCATGGCTGGGTCTCCAGCTGCCTCCAATGCTGCTGGCGGACTCGGCTTTCCCATTCAGGAGAAGCCCTGTTCTTAGTCAGAGGTGGTTTCTGAGAGCTATGTCCCTTCCCTCTGTGGGGCGTCAACTGTGTTGACATTTCCTCCTGGCCTCCTCTTGCTCACCCCAGCTTAGAGTCCTGTGCACTTTGCTCCCCTCTCTCTTCCTCTGGATTCTTCACTGTCTTCCTTCACAGCTCCACCTTTATCTCTTCCTCACTCTCACCCCAGACTACCTGTGCCCTGGATCCCACCAAAGAGATCCTGTCCTCCTCAGGGTGAAAATGAGGCCACCTCTTGGGGAACAGAGCTTGGGAGCCTCCTTCTGGCCACACAGGCCATAGGGCAGCAGCCGCAGGGTCTTGTCTTTCAGGCAGACCTCATGGCCCAGTGAGCCTCCCTTGGGCCAGTGTCCCACCCCAGCATGGTCCAGGCCCGTGGGGGTCGCTCCAGAGCACAGCTGCTGACCTCATCTTTGGGGGCAACCATGACCCAGCCTCCGCCTGCCAAAGCACCAGCCAAGAAGCACGTGCGGCTGCAGGAGAGGTGAGATCTTCCCTGGAGAGGGATCTTCCCAGCCCTGGCCCCAGGTCACTCCTCCCTTCCCTCCGTCTGCCCCTCCAACTCTGACAGCTGAGTCTAGAGGCCCTCTGTTTGGGACTCCAATCTAGAAAGGAAACCAATAATATTAATTTGCATATCTTTTGCATGTCTGGGGCACAAAATTTCATGTCAACTCCAAGTCTGCTCCCCAAACCCCAGGTTTGGTTGACTGTCCCTGGGGCGAGGGTAGGGATGTTTATGGGTTGGAACCTAAGAGCCAGGTTGAGAATAGAAAGCGGTGGGCAACTGGGGAGGGCAGTTTTTTCAGTGTGGCCCTTATCCAGCTGACAAATGACAAGAGCACACAGCAGAGGCCTGAACCTTTGAATTGACTGAGCCTTGGGAGCAGTGACAAAGAGCAACCTCTTCAAATGCGCCCTGTAACAAAAATAATTGTAAGATAAGTGATTTTATTGGGTGCTCACTAGGCGGGGCTCCAATGTGGCCCTAATGCTGGATGTGCGCTCCCTGGGCACTGTGGAGCCTATCTGCTCAGTGAACACACCGCGGGAGGTCACCCTACACTTCCTGCGCACCGCTGGACACCCCCTTACCTGCTGGGCCCTGCAGCACCAGCCACCCAGCCCCAAGCAACTGGAGGAGGAATTCTTGGTAAGAACTTGGGGTCCCCTCTTCATCAGAGGTGGCTAGCTGGCCCCAGACCATCACGGCACTTCAGGCATGTCTTCTGTGTGTACCCTCAGCAAAGAGAACCCCAGGGCACAGGAGAAGGGGGTGCCCCCATGCTTCCTATTTTACTCTCTACCCCACCCAACGCCAAGAAGGGATGACCAGGGCCCATCTTTACTAGGAAAGAGGGGAAAGGGAGAAATGGAGGCCGGGAAGCAGATTAGCTGTTCACTCATTTCTTCCTCTGCTAGAAGATTCCCTCAAACTTCATCAACTCTGAAGACCTGGATATCCCTGGCCATGCCTCCAAGGACCGGTACAAGACCATCTTGCCAAGTAAGAACTGCAGGGGGACCCAGGGAGGTGGGCTCCATGCCTGGGACTGGCAAGATGCACAGCCTGGATCAAGGGAGGACAACAGAGCTTGGAACAGCTTGTTCTCTGGTGGGGAAAAGAAGGGGCAATAATCCCAGCCACAGCAAAGACAAAGTTTGCTTGCTGTGGGCCAGGTGCGGTTAACTCATTTCTCCCAGTGTTCCTGTGAAGTTGGCACTATGGTATCGTTGTGCCCATTTTACAAATGAGGAAACTGACATACAGAAGAGTCCCTCAGCTCTCCCAAGGTCACACAGCTCCTTATACCCAAACCGCCTTGTCTTCCTCCCACATGGGGAAGCTTTGCAGCAGAAGAGGCTCTATCAGGATGATGGCCCAAGGCAGAGAGGCTGTGAGAGACCTTCATGGAGGCAGGATAGTGCCTGGCCAGAGAGCAGCGACAGGGTACAATGGGGGACTGACAGACCTGGGCTAGCACCTGCTACTTTCATAGGCGGGTGTGAGGCCTCGGACCCTATCCACATGGAGCAGCCTCAACTGGCTGGCCACCCCCAATGACCACACTGGAGTTGCTTCTGCTGACCCCTCCCTCCTCCTCCAGTACCCTCCACCTGCTTGGATGGATCCAGGGGCAACTGGTGCTCCTCCAAATGGGAAGAGGGGTAACCTTTGTCCTCCCAACTCCAAGCAGCCCTGCAGCCAACAGAGAGGGAGGTCCGTTTGCCTGAGATTCACCTGGCCTCCTGCCTGCCTATATCCACCGGAAAGCTGGTACTAGAGAGGAGAATCTCCTCTCCTTTCCTCACAAACCAGCTTCTTTATCCCCATTTGGGTCTGATTTAGAGAAATCTCTTCCCCTTAGAGAAGAGTCCGAAGGATTCAGTGACTGGAGGAAATCTGAGTCGTCCCTTGTCCCACTTAACCACCATGTGATCTTGGACAAGTCTCTCACCTGAACCTGTATTCGCCACTGGAAAAACATTCTTTCTTTATAGCATCTCTTTTTCCATTCTTATTGGTATTTTCCTGTTTGCACCCTTATTGATCTCAAAAATAGATTGCTATAAGAACTTCCCATATGGTCTTTGCTGCTCCGTTCCCTTTCCTCTCTAGTCCTTCCACCCAGCACCACTCAGGTAATCATCCCAGATTATTGCTGGAGATTGAAATCCCTCTCCTGCTCAAAAATATTCTGTGGCTCCCCATTATCTATATATAAAATAATAGAAATAATATATTATCTACATATAAAAATGAGCTTTGGGCTACTTGCTAAAGTACTGTGATTAGCACAAGGATGCTCTTTCTTCTGACCCTGATAGAGTGTGTATTGGTTGGTCTCATTTCTTTTTTTTTTTGGAAAGAGAGAGAGGAGCTGGAGTGGTGGCTCAGTAGTTACAGCACTTGCCTGGCATTTGCAGGGGTGTGAGTTCAAACCCCAGCAACACATACATAACCAAGTGTTGGAGCAATGAAAGCCACATGAAAAACTAAATAAAATTGATTCTCTCTTTCTCTCTCTCACTGTCCCTGGCATTAGGTGAAAGATGGACAGTGAGAGAGACAGACAGACGAGACAGGGACAGAATCACTTTTTATTGAGTTTTTCACGTGGCTTTTGTTGCTCTGACACTTAGTTGTGTACATGGGTGATAGGGTTTGAACCCGTATACTTGCGCATGCCGAGCTACCGTTCCCGCCTCTGTCCTTCTCTCTTAGAGAGAGAGAGAAAAGAAAATCAATTTTTAAAAAAAACTTTAATCCGGTTTTTGTTTCTCCAACACTTAGCTGTATATGTGCTGTTGAGGTTTGAATCTGGGTTCTTATGCATACCAGGCAAGCATAATACTGCTGAGTGACCACTCCATGCCCAGTTGGTCACCTTTTGACCTCTGACCTTCACTGAGTTCTACTTCCTAGATCCTCAGAGTCGTGTCTGTCTTGGTCGGGTACAGAGCCAGGAGGACGGAGATTACATCAATGCCAACTACATCCGAGTAAGTGGCCTGGCTGCAGTAGTGTGGGGAATGGGGGCACAGTGGGACTGTGTTTGAAGGTGTCAGATAATATCTTCCAGCCGCAGCTGGTGCATCAGGTGCCTTGGTTTCCCTCCCTGCTCTGACTCATTGCTGCCATAGCCCTGCCAGGCTGACAGACACTGAACAGACCAAAAGACACCAGCCTAGGAAATAGCAGATGCTAAAAATTTCTGAAAAGAAGACAATGCAAAATCTCCTTAAGCTACTTTATGATCCCGTGCATGTCAACTCTGAACATGGCAGGAAGTTAGCACTGCTGAATTCAGCCACTAGCTTCTTAAAGGCTGATCACTCCTGAGATCTTCATAGGAGAGGTCAACACAAATAGGAGTCAGTCTCTGTCAGTCTCTCCTTTGCCCAAGCAGCCCCTCCATTGCAGTGGTTTGATTGATGTCCAGCTAATAGTAAACTGAAGGTAAGAAGGGCTCTCTACTCCAACTGACCTCAATTGGCCCTAAGAAGATGTAGAAGCAGCTCTCTCTAGTGGCCAATATGGGTATTACAGCAATCCGGGCTGCAAAGAGACTAGCTGTTAGGAAAGCAGAGGGGGACATGGTCTTCCACTTGTCAGGGCCAAACTGGATTTCACCATCATCTTGAGGAACAAGAAGGTGAGGATCCCAAAGGGGAGAGGGATAGGCTAGAGAGAGGGTGCTACATTTCACTGCTCAATATATAAGAATAAAACATAAATGTGAAGCATTTATTCTAAATAATGAAGTTTTGGTATTTTGTGATAGAAGAAAACAGCAGAAGAGGAAGGGAGCAAACTTTTATGGCATGCCTCTTCTACGCTAACCTCTTAAGATGTTTTATTGAATCTAATCCATACTATATTCCTGCAAGACAGAGATCATTATGTGCAGTTACAGATAAGGAAACTGAGACCTATGGACATTAGGTAACATGCTTATAGTAGCACAGCTAGGAAACATCAGAACACGAATTTGAACTCAGATCTTCCTCACTCCAAAACCCATGTCCTGGGCTGGGGATGTAACTCAGTGGTAGAGCATTTGCTTGGCATGTACAAGGCCCTGGGTTCAATTTAAAAACAAAAACGAAAAACAGAACCCTTGTCCTTTCTACCCTGTGGCTCCTGAGAGTGTGTGTGTTTGTGCACTTGTGTGTTCACTGGCTTCAGCCTGACCCCAGTGCCCGCAGAGAATGGGCTTTCCCAGGCTCTGCAACCTCATCTTACCCACCCTCCTGTGCTCCCACCTCCCCAGGGCTATGACGGGCAGGAGAAGGTCTACATTGCCACCCAGGGCCCCATGCCCAACACTGTGTCAGACTTCTGGGAGATGGTGTGGCAAGAAGAAGTGTGCCTCATTGTCATGCTCACTCAGCTCCGAGAGGGCAAGGAGGTAGGAGGCAGTCACAGCCCTTGGTGAACCCCGAAAGGGCTACCCTCTGCCCCAACACACACTCACACAAACCCATGCAGGCAGTTTGGCACCCAGACTTCCTGGGAGCTGAGAACACTGACAACCAGCTCTGAATCTTGCCCGAGATATACCCGGGGGAGGCCAGGTCTTGGCCAAAATATGGGATGGGGTGGACACTTAGCCTGCAGAGTCAAGCTCAGGAGGGGCAAGCCCCAGTTGATGAGCACACACACCCCAAGTGGGGATGGGATATGGAGAGGGGCTACCACCCCAATCGGTGCAACCCCAGCCCCTGCTGCAGCTGATAAACACCCCCTTCTGACTCCCAGCTCCCTCCCTTGTAGAAATGTGTCCACTACTGGCCCACAGAAGAGGAAACCTATGGACCCTTTCGGATACGCATCCAGGACATGAACGAGCGCCCAGAATACACTGTACGGCAGCTTACCATCCAGGTACCATCCCCTGGGGCCAGGGCCAGTTCACAGGGAAGTTGGACCACCTCTAGTATCTCTGGGACTCAGGCCCAAACTTCACTGGAAGTCAAGTTGATTCATACAAACCTCGAGCCCACATCTAAAAGAGGCGCTGGATCCACGGAAGAGAATCTTGGGCACTGACCTTAGGGAGCCTCTAGTCTACCAAATAGGAGCCAACGGCAGGCACCGCCCACCTGTGCTGAATGGTTCAGGCAAGGAGAGGAAGGATCCAGGCATGTGTTGAAGGAATGAGAAAAGGTTGAAAGAGAGGTATAACAACCCATGAGAAAGGACTTTAAAAGGGCTTCCTGTCGCTGGGAGTGGTGGCACATGCCTGTAATCCCAGCAGCTCGGGAGGCTGAGCCAGGAGGATTGCAAGTTCAAAGCCAGCCTCAGCTACTTAGTGAGGCCCTAAGCAACTTAGTGAGACCCTGTCTCAAAATAAAAAATGAAAACAGGCTGGGGATGTGGATAAGTGGTTAAGCACCCCTGGGTTCAACCCCTCATACCAAAAAAGAAAGGCTTTCTATCATTGCATAATGTTTTACATTTTCAAAACATTTCTCTATCAATTCATTATTTTCCAAGGATCCTGCCAAGTAAACCACTAAGAGATCACCGTTCCCATTTTCCAGGCAAAGAAAACATGGTTATGTGCTAGTTAGCGGCAGTAGCAGCAGAGTCAAGACTTGGTCTTTTCCTCTCCCAGGACAATGCTCCTTCACAGGAGTCTGGAGTAAGGAGTGGTGAAAGATGATGGGCAGGAGAGTCAGTCCTGCCTGCTTTGAGCTATGACTTCCCCATGGGGTGATTGCAGCCTTTGCCCTCCTCCGACACCAGAGAAGGTGAGAAGTGCCCCCACCAGGCCCCTGGTTCTCATGCCTTGTCTCTATCCCAGCACCAGGAGGAACAGCGGTCAGTGAAACACATCCTCTTCTCAGCTTGGCCTGACCACCAGACTCCGGAATCAGCTGGGCCCCTGCTGCGCCTGGTGGCTGAGGTAGAGGAGAGTCCAGAGACAGGTGCCAACACTGGGCCCATTGTGGTCCACTGCAGGTGCGGGGCTGCATCTTCTGCTGTGACCTGGGTCCCATAGTCCCCTCCCTGCCGCTGGGTCTCTCCTGAAGGGGGTCTAAGTAGAAAGCATGGGTCAGACCCAATTCATACTTGGACAGAATTTGCTACGTCATTCAGCAAGTATTCTGCTCTTACTGCCTCCTCCGTGCAGAACCCACACATCTGGTCTGGATACCCAGGCACAATGCAGAGTGGGGCTGGAATCGGGAAGCTACTAGTTGGCTGGAAGAGGAGATAGATACAATCCTGGCTGTTGGGGCTCATTTATTCAACAAATATTTATTGAAAGGCTATTATTGTCAGGCACAATGTTAGACTCTAAGTAGATAGCAGTAAACAAAATAGTTTGGTCTCTTCCCTGACAGTCTCATGGCCTGGTGAGAATGAGAGAGATTAAACAATTCAATTCAACCTGGTGCAATGTGAGCTATATTGGAGAGCACAGAATCAAGCTGCCTAACTCAGATTTGAGTAGAGAAGGTTTTCCAAGAAAAAGGACATCTAAGCTACAATAGGACCTGAAATGGGAATTAATCAAGTGAAGAGGGGAAGCATTCCAAGTAGAGGAAGCAGTATATGCAAGGCCCAGAGAAATTTAAAACTTGGTATATTTCTGGAAACAGGGTTAGAGGATAAGACTGGTGGTCATGTGTGGGAATAATGATGGGAGATGAGTCTAGAAGGCGAGTGAAGGCCACATGAAGAGGGGCCTTATAGGACTGGCTAAGACATTTGGACTTGCCATTTTATTTGTTTATGATTTATTTATTTATTTGGGTGCTGGGGACAAAACCTAACACCTTGGATTTGCCATTTTATTTCTTTCAGGGTTTTTTGCTTGTTTGTTTTTTGGTACCAGTGCTTGGATCCAGGGCCTCACACATGCTAGGCAAGTGCTTTACCACTGAGCTACATCACCAGCCCTTTATATTTCATTTTGAGACAGAGTCTTGCGAAGTTGCTGAGGGTCTCCCTAAGTTGCCCAACCTAGCCTCAAACTTGTGATCCTCCTACCTCCGTCTCCAAAGCCTGCTGGGATTCCAGGCGTGCACCACCAAGCCTGGCTCAGATCTGCCATTTTATAAGAATGCTTTGGCCAGGCGCGGTGGCACATACCTATAATGCTTGCAACTCAGGAGGCTGAGGCAGGAGGATCACAAGTTCAAAGTCAGCTTCAGCAACTTTGTGAGGCCCTAAGCAACTTAGGGAGACCCTGTCTCAAAATTAAAAGTAAAAAGGGGTGGGGATGTGGCTCAGTGGTTAAGTGCCCTTGGGTTCAATCCTTGACCAAAAAAAAAAATAAATAAAATAAAATGTTTTGGCTACAGAGTGAAAGTAGGAGTAGAGTAGGGGATGGCATAGGGGACAAGACAAAAAAAAAATACCAAGGAGACCATTGAGAGGAGTGGGTATCCTAAATAAAACAACATACAGGCATACGGGCAAAAAGCACAAATGGAGGGGGCTCCTGGGTCCACCCACAGGTGGTACCTGGACATAGGTGCTTGGTGTCATTAGTGGTTTTTATCAAGGGCACATTCAAGATTTGCTCAAGAAGACGAGCAGGGTTTTGAAATAAAGGACAAGATAAAGCAGAGCGGAGGGAAGAGGACTGTGGGAGGGAACGGAGGTGGGCAGCAGAGGGACCAAGCGTGGGCAGCTGTGGAGGCTGAGTCTGAGCTGGGAGGAAGTCTTGGTCAGATAAGGAGGGCTGGAGAGGTCAGCCAGCTGGCAAGTGGGACACTGTCAGCTGGAAACTGTTGTAGACTGTTAAACACAAAGGAGATGGTCACAGTGTCCACAGGAACCAGGAGGTGACCTGGACTAGGCTTGGAGGAGGCTAATAAGAAGTGCAAACTCAGGGTAGAGCGCATGCGTAGCATGCAGGAGGCCCTGAGGTCACCCGCAGCACCCCAGCACTCTCATCCGGTGCCTGCTGTAATCGATCTACTGGGGTGCTGCAATCTGAGACGCTGCTCCAGCCTCAGAATCCTGCTCCGCACAAGCAGCACCTGCAGGTCCCATTTACGTCGCTGCATAGGGGTAGGGCCCAGCTCCCACAGTCCCTGCTCACTTTCCGTCTTCATTCACTCCTCCCCATCTTCTCTCTGGTTACATCCAGTGCAGGGATTGGCCGGACAGGCTGCTTCATCGCCACCCGAATTGGCTGCCAACAGCTGAAGGCCCGAGGGGAGGTGGACATTCTGGGCATCGTGTGCCAACTGCGGCTGGACAGGTGGGTGCGTGATAAACAAGACCAGCCGTGTGAATGAGTGGCCCGGGGCCCTCGGGCATCAGTACACCCCTGGAGCACTCTTTTAAGAAAGGAAAGGACCCCTTTGGCTTAACGAGCTGTTTATTTTGCACCTTAAACCCAGGAGCAAATCTCTATTTGGAATTTTAACTTGGGGCCTGGAATTACACATGCCACCTTATGGATTTCTCCCGGCCCTTCAATTTCTCATGTATTTCCCACCTCCTTCAAATTCCCTATTCAGGAAAGCTGGGAAACAAGATGTAGTTGGTTTTAGTATGAGGTGGCCATGGGTAAAACACAGATGCTCCCTGGGTTTAGAGACGGAGGAGAAGTGTTCAAATCCCAGCTTGAATCTTACTGAGCTGTCACTAATTTCTCTAGACCCCATTTCTTTATCATCAGAGAGCTGTTGAAGGAATGGATTAACTTATGTGAAAGTATTTTGGAAAATGCATGGAATTATTATTTTTACTTTTGGGATTATGAAAAAGAGGGGAACTTGAGGCTCAGGAATATTCCTGGCCCACCCTGAGGATATCGGAGGTCTGGTTTTGCTCAGGAGCTGAGTGGACCAGAGAAGACCAAATGTCAATATGGGGTACCTCCCCCTCAGTACCCAGGCAGGAGTAAGGGGCACAGGGGCTTCCCTTAGGAGGGGAGGTTTGAAGGTCAGCAAGGAGGATAGGAAGCAGGATGAATGTATAGGAGGGAAAATGACAGGACTTTCCCAACAGGACTCTGGAGTTGTCTGACCCCAGCCATTGAGCAAGCTCCCTGACCCTTCTTGGCTCATGGTTGGTCTGTTTCTCCTTGCAGAGGAGGAATGATCCAGACTGCGGAGCAATACCAGTTCCTGCACCATACTTTGGCCCTGTATGCAGCCCAGCTGCCCCAGGAACCCAGCCCCTGACTCCTGCCACCCTCCACCAGCCCAGGTGCCAACCTCCCCTCAGACCTGGGAAGGTTGGTCTGGGGAATTGGGCTGTGGGATCTGGGGCACCCCCTGAAGGGGCGTGGGAAGGGGTGCCCCATTAGTGAACCACATCAGCAAGGATGAGAGGCCAGCTCCAGGTGTCCACTGGCCACTCCTCTGCTTCCTCTAGTGGCCCCAGATGGACAATAAAGGAGCCTCCAAGTCTCTGAACTTAAAGATAGGAGCTGGCACAGACTGAGACAGAAGCCCAGGCGTGTAGTCCTTCTCAAAAAAGCTCTTTGTGAGCTTCAATTTTCTCTTCTATGACATGGACATAAATTCTCTGCTGTCATAAGGGAAGGAATCAGAGAAGTTCCTAGAAGCTATTCAAGCTGTCTCTCCTCTTCCTGGGGCTGGCAAGAGAGTGATTCCAAGATAATCCTCCTCGTAGGCCCTGCCTAAGCACCAGCCAGATTCGAGAGCTAGGAAAAGTCTGATGGTGTTGTGACCTCAGTCAGATTCTCAGCATCTTAGCAGAGGCTCCCTGCTCCACCCTACACATCAGAGAGTGCTGGATGTACCCCCCTGAAAGTGAGCAAAGACCCCTGGTTCCATGCACATGTCCTGGAAGGAGGCTACAGAGGTGACCCGGCCCAGCAGTTGAACTCTCTGGAAGAGGGAACCAATCGGACGCCAAGAAGGCTGCTCCTTCCTACATAACTGCCTGCCACTCACCCCATCTACTTTCTGTGGTGTCCCAGCACGCTCTGCTTTGCTTCCACCACCTCAGAAGATACCCTGGGTACCAAGGCAGTACCAAAGAAAGCAGAGCCAGGAGGAGGCCAAGAAGTCAGTCTGATTCTAAAGCACACACCCCACCGTGTCCTCCACATTCTGCATTTACAGAGTACATGTGAGAGCTCGGCTGCTTCCAAAACAATCTGGGTTTCAACCACCCTGGGCAGACAGAGGGGCTTGTACTGAATTGTGACCTCTCACATCTACCCCAGAGAACTCTTCTTATCCATCTCAGCATCAACACAATTTCCAGGGCAACTCAGATCTATCTCAGGGCTGAACTACAACACCTCAGCAGGACCCAAACCCTGAGCCCTCCTGGACGCTGAGACAGCCTGCCTCTGGGGATGATGGTAGTGAGGACCATTCCTGTGGAGCTGGTCCTGGAGAGCAGCTGGGCTCCCACTCACAACATTCAGTAAAGGACATTCAGCGGAGCAGTTGAGGTTCATTTTCTTCATGCTTCTGCTTGGCCTTACAGAGAACCTCCATCCTTTATAGGCCTGGAGTGGCTCATCTGCACCTCTACCTTATGGAGCCCTGTGGGAGGCACTACCATCTGTGCCACCCAAGGTAGGTGGAGGGCTCTCAAGTGCCTGATCCTGCCCTGAGCTCAGACCCAGTCTGGAGGAAAGCATAGCCCCACGGGCACCCTTCTGCACTGTGGCTCCAACCTTGTTCCAGAGCTCAGAGGGTACCAACTCCGGAGAAGTAACCAAGTAGAAAAAATAAAGACTTCTTGGATGACGGATTCCTTCTTTCCATCTTCTTCTCAAGCCTCTGGGGCTCTTTATAGCACGAGACTATAACCCATACACCAGCTGCAGGCTGCAGCAGTCTTTACCCCTGGGACATCTGCTTTCCTAGTGAAATTGCAGTCAATTTAGGAAATGAGACGAAGGTATGCTCTCTTAGCCTGCCCAAGCTGCTATAACAAAATAGCTTAAACTGGGTGGCTCATAAACAACAGAAATTGGGGCTGGGGATGTAGTTGCTTGCCTAGTATGTGTAAGGCCCTGGATTCAATCCCCAGCACCACAAAAACAAACAAATAAAAAATCCAGAAGTTTGTTTCTCGTTGTTCTGGATGCTAGGAAGTCCAAGATCTATGTGCTTACAGATTCAGTGCCTGGTTAGGGCCCACATTCTGGCTCATAAGCACAACCTTTCTGTTTCCTTGCCGGTGGAAGGGACATAGCCTCTTGGCTTAGCTGCATATTCATATTCTCTCTCTCCTCTCTCTCTTCCTCTTTCCCTCCTTTTAGAAGGACACTAATCCTATTCAGTAGGGCTCCACCCCCATCACCTAATCACCTCCTAAAGGCCCCATCTCCTAATAGGATTTCAAGGTACAATTTTGGGAGAGACAGTTCAGTCATTTAGATATACCAAGTATATTAGAAGCTACAGAGGGACTTATAAAGGGCGGAGACTAGACAGACAGTGCTTAATAAACCAGAACATTATACCGATCCAAGGCTGTGATTCTTCCACTTTGACAACATTCCAGCATTTGGGGTCATCTCACTCTTGGGTAGCTTTGACTGATGTTGGTGGTTTATTTGTTTTTGACTAAGAGCACTAAGGAGTGCTCTTGGAAACCAAATCCAAAGGAGCATGAGGCAGAGGCTGGGGACTGCCCCAGGCTGGGGACTGGGGTGACCAGCCTGCTGACCAGCAGGCCTGGGTGGCTAGTTCCTGCAAGAGAGGAGGAGTGCAGACATCTCTGCGGCCTTGCACCACCCGCTATCAGTTCTGCTCATGAGGAAAACTTTGCTTTTTACCAAAACAGCACATATTTCCCTTTGCCACAGATGTTCCTCCCTGGGAATCCCCTGCCAGGATTTTGTCTGTTTCGTTATCGTCATGATACTAGCAAAACCCAGCATCGAGTTCAAACACCTATTTCACTTCGGACCAGAGGCCTCCTAAATAAGTGGCTTGGGTAAGTTGTGGTTAACAAAACAAAATGGAGTATTATTTAAAAGACCCAAATGTGACTGTTACTCTCCGCTGGGTACATTTTGGAGGAGGGGACCCAGGGATGCTCAGAGGTAAGGATTAGGGAAACAAAAAGCCTCCATTGCCTCCCTTTCCTAGAGATCTTGTCTTTGCAAAGTGGGTGAACCCTCCCTTCTTCAACCTGGACGCGGGACCTCACCCACATCGGGACCACCCTTTAAGACAAGGGGTGGCATTAAGCGCGCGGCTGCACAGGACAACAGAGAAAATAAAATACAATCTCTCTGCCCAAGCGCCCGGCGACGCCAGCTGCCAGTCGACCCCGACCCCTGCAGCCCGCGACTTCCCCGCCCACCCTCCAGCGGGCGCCCGGGCTGCGGGCAAGGGAGGAGCGCGCGCTCGGGTGCGAGCAGGACGCGGTCCGCCCGCGGGAGGGCGGCGGCGGCGGCGGAGGAGGAGGGCGCTGAAGCCACACCCATCGGCGAGCGGATCTGGGGGCAGCGAGTCGTCGGCCGCCGCGCTCCAGCCTCCGCCCGCAACGAGCAGCGGGGACCCGGCCTCACCGGGGAGGGGCCGCTCCGGGCCGCAGCGCGAGGGCAGTGAGGGGCGGCGGGGACCCGGCACCGGGCGGGGCCGGCGGCAGCGACCATGATCGCTTTGTTCAATAAGCTGCTGGACTGGTTCAAGGCCCTGTTCTGGAAGGAGGAGATGGAGCTCACGCTGGTCGGGCTGCAGTACTCGGGCAAGACCACCTTCGTCAACGTGATCGCGGTACGAGGGCGCGGGGCCGGGGCGCGGGCCCGAGGGGCTGGCCTGTCTCAGCCTGCACTGCGCCCTGGAAAACCCGGGTCGCCGCCTGGCATGGCCGGGCACCGCCGGGCGTCGGGCGGGGGAGGAGGCGGCCCCGGGCGCTTGGGGCCTAGCACGGCCCGTGGGGGACCCGGGTAGCTCGCGACCCGGTCTCCCGCCTGGGCCGGGATGGCACCGCTGGGGGCCAGGGAGGGGGAACTAGGAGACGGGTGGTGCCCTGGGCTGGCGGCGCAGAGGGGGTCCCCGGGCACCAAGGACCCGCTGCAGGCTGAGACAGGCCCCCGCTCAAGGGGGCATGACGGGGCGAAAGTGCCTGGGCCTTTCCTCCCCGTGCGTGGAACGTCATGGGACAGCCGGCCTGAGCAGCTTGGGAGGGGGCCTGAGCAAGCCCGGTCCCACCCTAAGGGCTCCATCTCTTTTGCCAGAGAATGATGCCTGGCCCCACCGAGGGAGAGGGGAGGTATCCCCCAGGGGCTGAGAAGTCAGCTGAGGCTCTTGGCTCAGACCCAGACTCCTCCTTCCCGGAACCTCTCCCAGACCGTGGTGTCGCCAGGGGTCCAGAGAGGATGGCACTGTAAAGGAGTTTGGAGTCTCAGCCTGGCTCAGAAGTTGCAGGAGGAGGTACTTCCTTCTAGAGGTTGAGCTACAGGGGCAAGACCACCTGGGAATATGGGAGAGAGTGGCTCCGAGAGCCAAATTTGGGGAGCCAAACAGAGAGGGACGATTGTTAAGAGTCTTTCGGCGCCAAGGGAGTGGTGGAGAAGGAGTTAAAATCTCTCTCAAAAAAAGGGAAGATGAGCTCTCTGGGTGTGTGAGCTGAGGCTGCAGAAATGGCTGCGGCCTGCATTTCCCAGACAGGCAGGACTTGAGTTTATAGGCCCAGGAAGCCTTGGGGACAGGAGCTAGGGTTGCCCAGAGTCGTGGCCCTAGACCCCAAGATGGGGTTTCCAAGAACTGTGATGTGGCCAAATACTGATACAAAATGCTGATGAGATAGGTGGGCAAATTACTGTGACCTCCAGCCTAGGTACTGCCACCTGCCTGGTTGTTATCCAATCTTGCAGGAGCTGGGCCTCCCTGACAGGTCTCAGCATCCCCCAAGGGAGTGTCTTAGGGAGGAACTGTTACTACACTGGGCCTAAGGAAGCAGGGCACATGGAAGGCTAAAGGGTTTGGTACTCAGGGTCCCATGATTGGGCACTGGCTTCCTTCTCTACACCTGCTCTGCAGGTGACCTCTGCCTCTTACTCCACCCAGCATCTCCTGACAGGGCAGGATATCTGTTGATGCAGAGGTTTGAGGCAATACATTTTTCTGAATTAACATGTGTTTCTGGGCTCCTGTCTGCCTAGGCTCTGGTCTAGAGTCCAAGACCCCTTGGTTTGACTTGGCATTGACTTGGCTTTTGGGATCCCAGAGCAGGAGCACAACACCTGGACTCCTACCTGGCTCTGAGGGCCTCAGTGGCTTGGCTTCTAGACATTTAGTTCTGAGATATGTCTTTGGAGTAAGACCAAGAGGAGAAACAAGTGGCTGCAGCCTAGGTGTCACCTCCTGTCCCCAAGGAAACTCTCCTCATGAAACATTACTAAAGCCAGGCTCCTGAACACAGATCCACAAGAACCCAGCTGTGTTCAGTTACTGGGTGCTGAGGCCCCTAGACCAGCATCATTTCCAGAGTGAGAAGCTATGCTACAGGTCAGGAACAGAACCCATGAATCCCAAATTCTGCCAGGGTCAAGAGTTTCTGTGATGTTCAAGGAAAGTTCCCCCTTTTCTAATGTTCCCTTTTTAAGATATTAACTGTATCACTTCAAATGGTCTACTCTAAAAGAGCAGGCCAAATTTCCCTTCCCTAAAGAGGTCTCCCAAGAAAAATTACCCCTGGTGGGCTGCTGCTAGAATTCCAGTGTCTGGGTAATTCCAGCGTCCTCAGATCCACTAGGGTTGGCACCAGAATTTCTGCTCATCCTCTGCATAGCAAGTAGAGTGTCTTCCAGAAAGAAATGAAGGACCAGGACCCCAAGGCTCTGTTCCCATGCCTTCCGCTGACTCTGAATCTCCTTCCTGTGTTCACCTGGCCTCTTCGTCTTAGCATCTTCCCCACTGGGTTTCTCTTTCACTCGTTAGGTCTGGCTGTAAATAGGAATTGAGTTTAGTGTGTCTAGCTGCTCAGCAGGTTAATATGAATTGGAAGAAATTTTACAGGGATTCTAAGAAACTCAAACTGACTGAGGTCTGAAAGAGTTGTGATGGCAGAAAAGTGGGAGATGGGGGCTGGAGCTCAGTGGCTCAGCGGTTTAGGTGCTTGCCTGGCAAGCACGAGGACCCGGGTTCAAACCCCAGCACCACGTACACAACTAATGTTAGAGCAACTAAGGCCATGTGAAAAACTAAATAAAGTTGTTTCTCTCTTTCTCTGTCTCTCTCACTGTCCCTCTCTCTTTAAAAAAAAAAAAAAAGTGGGAGATGTTTATGCCCAGGGAAACAAGGATCATTTTCAAATATTTTATTTATTTATTTATTTATTTTTGGTACCAGGGATTAAACCCAGGGGTGCTTAACTACAAAGCCACATTTTATTTTTTATTTTGAGACAGGGTCTTGCTCAGTTGATTAGGGCCTTGCTAAGTTGCTGAGGCTGGCTTTGAACTTGCAATCCTCCTGCCTCAGCCTCCTGAGCCCCTGGGTCTACAGGCATGTGCCACTGTGCCCAGCCATTTTCAAATATTTAAAAGTATGAAAGACTGTCCTATGGAAGAACTAGTCTTAAGTTAATTAGCAGGACTTAGGAACAAAAGGGTAGAAAATGTAAGAAGATGGATTCTTCATTCATTATTTTAAAAAAAACTTTCTCATAATTAGGGCAGACTCAGGAGGGAATGGGCCAGAGGGTGTTCAAAGCTGAGATAAGAGGTTGGGCTAGATGACTTAAGATTACTTCCATTCTTACCCAAGGAACTTCTGAGACAGGGGGGACATTAGCAGGGAAATCCAGACACACCCTGATTCTAACTTAGGTCTAATCATAGCTAAACAAAAACTGCTGATGCTGGGGGGCCTGGCTTCCTGAACTGTCCTAGCACCCTTCTTTGGCAAGGTCACATTCCGCCAGGCTACATTCTCATCTCTTTGGGAGCCTGTGGATCTTCTAATTGTCGGACAGCAATGGTAGTTCCTGTGCCGTATTGAAACCATTTCCAGCCAGGTGTGGTGGCACTCAGGAGGCTGCGGCCCAAGGATCACAAGTTTGAGGCCAACCTGGGCACTTTAACAAGATTCTGTCTCCAACTTTTAAAAAATAAGAAGGGCTGGGGATGTGGCAGAGTTCATGCCTAGCATGTGGGATGGCCCTGGGTTCCATCCACAGTGCCACCAAAAAAAAAAAAAAAAAAAAAAAAAAAAAAAAAAAAAAAAAAAAAAAAAAAAAAAAAAAAAAAGAAAGAAAGAAAGAAAGAAAGAAAAGAAAGAAATTCCAAGCACTTTATTAGCCTTATTCATAATTCCTAGGAAACCAAAATCCTTCTTCCTCCCACCCTTCTGCCTTTTTTTTTTTTTTAAAGAGAGAAAGAGAGGGAGAGAATCAACTTTATTTAGTTTTTCATCTGGACTTTGTTTCCCAGACACTTAGTTGTTTTTTGTTTTTTTGTTTTTTTAAGAGAGAGACAGAGAGAAAGAATTAATTTTTATTGAGTTTTTCACGTGGCTTTCATTGCTCTGACACTTAGTTGTGCACGTAGTGCTGGGATTTGAACCCTGTACTCACGCATACGCTGTAACCACAGAGCCACTGCTCCAGCCCCTTGGACACTTAGTTCTGAACGTGATGCTGGGGTTCGAACTCGAGTCCTCATGCATGCCAGGCAAGCGCTCCAACTGCTGAGCTACCGCTCCAGCCCCTTTCTCCCCTTTTTTATAGTAGGAAACCATGGAACTCAGAGAGGATAACATATCTTGTCAAAGCTACCCTGTGATGAGTGCTGAACAGGAACTGGGCTTCCTTCCTCAGACTTAGTGTTTCTTATTTGTTGTTGTGGTTTTTTTTTTTTTTTAATGGTACTAGGGTCGAACTCAGGGCTGTTTTACCACAGAGCCATATTCTCAGCCCTTTCTATTTACATATTTATTTTATTTTGAGATAGAGAGGGTCTTGCTAAATTGCTGAGGCTGACCTTGAAATTGCATCCTCCTGCCTTAGCCTCCTTAGTAGCTGGGATTATAGGTACGTACCATTACATCTTGCTCCATATTCTTTTATATTGTTTTTTTTTTTTTTGGCAGCACTGGGAATTGAACCCAGGGCCTTACACATACCAGGCAAGTATTCTACCATTGAGCTACTCCCTCAGCCCCTCCATGTTCTTAATCACCTGGGATGGGATGGGGTGACCTTTGGTCCAGTAAGTGCCCAGTCCTGGCAGCCCAGAGTCCTGCTGGGGCCTGGGTAATCATACCACATTTAGTTCTCCCCACTTAGCCAGAGTTGAAGAGGTCCCCCTTCAGGCATTTGCTCCTCCTGCTGATTCCTAACTTCTGGGGATTCTTGGACCCCTTGGATAACTGAGAAAAGTTCAGGACCCTTTCCCCAGAGCAGTGTACAGTCCGTCCTTGTCATCAGTGGGTTCTACATCTGTGTATTCAACCACCGAGCATTGAAAATATTTGGGAAAAGCTAGGCATGGTGGCACATGCCTTTTGCCCCAGCTACTTGAAAGACCAAGGCAGGAAGATCACTTCAACCCAGGATTTTGAGGCCAGCCTGGGCAATATAGCGAGACTTCATTTTATAAAGTTTTCAGAAAAAAAATTCAATATACTGAACATGAACCTAAGTTTTTATTATTTCAGAATAATACAGAATGATAACTCTGCTATTTGCATAGCACTTACACTGTATTAGGTATTATGAGTAATCAGAGACTATCTAAAATACAGGGAGGCTGTGTTAGGCTATAGGCAAATACGATGTCTTTTTACATAAGGGACTTGAGCATCCCCAGGTTTTGGTACTTGAGGGGTTGCTAGGAACCAACCCCTGCAGATATCAAGGAACGACTGTACAGATAAGCCAAGCATCACACACACAGGCTGTGATTTCAGGGAATTCAGGGGATCTTTGAAGCCCGATTGTGGACCTCTGGCTTGGAACCCCTGCTCTTAGGCATTCGTCATGGGTCCTCAATTCTTACTTCATCCTAAGGGCTTGGAGAATAGGTATTCCTGTCCTCAGGGGTCTTCATCCAGAGTTCCAGGTGCTGATGTGAGAACAGCTTGGCCAGTGGTCAGAGCCCCTGACCTCTTTACAAGCACCAAGGCAAATTATTCTACCACCTGATCAGAGAAAAGGATGTGGTGAAAGACCAGGGCTGTCACCCTCGGGTTTAAGGTTAAGTGAGCCATATCTCCTTCAGCCTGCTTCTGGCAGGTGAGCAGAAGTGTCCCATGTGTGCTTGTAGAAATGACCTGGGAGATGGGTCTGGCCTTTTAGAAGTGTGTGGTTAGTTTAGAACAATCCAGAGACCTTAGAGAGAGTTCAAAGGGGAGAAGTGAACATTATTAGAATTTGGAAATGGTTCATGGAGAATGGAATTACCCTGATAGCCAGCATTCGGCAATGCTGAGGTTGTCGGCATGGTCCCACTCCCAGAAGCTTTTGGTCTAGACAAGACACACGAGGAAACAAATAATACAGAGAGCAGGTTCTCCATGCTGACAAATATAGGAGAGTGCAGATAAACCAGAGTCAGGGAGAACCCTGAAGCTGCTTGGCATGCGTTACATTCTGAGAGTGGTCGATTCACACCCCTCCCAATTTTCACTTGAATATTTACTATTACGACTTGAAAATATGTCAAATATGTCTTCTTTCCTTGACCTGTCTCCTGAATGTTAGACCATGACCTCTTCCAGGTTCCTTTCCTGGAAAGTAATAATTTATTCTTCCCTTCCACTGGAGACTCAATACATTAAAGAGGCATCAGTTTATAATAGAGAATCGTAGGTTAGATCTTACAAAGAACTTTTTCCCGGTGTAGGTTGAGAAACTTTGAGATTGCTTGGGGAAGATGGGCCTCCTCACAGGAAATCTCCAGGCATGGGTGGACACCTAGTTTGGTTGTGGACCATCTTTCCAGAAAGCAAGGGGCATTTTAGAGGTGGTTTCTGTGACACTGCCCTCCCAGCCCTGCTTGCTGCCTTATGGGCTCTAGCTTTATTGCTCCTTTCCTCCTGCAGCCCTGTGGCCTTTGACCATTAGGAAGGGCACTCTGGGTCCTGTTGGACTTTGCACCTTTTACAATTCTAACTCTTCTTTCCAGTCAGGACAGTTCAATGAGGACATGATCCCTACCGTGGGTTTCAACATGCGCAAAATCACCAAAGGGAATGTGACCATCAAGGTGAGGGGCAGGAGGCCGAAACTGCAAGCACAGTGAGGTGGCTGCAGAGGAGCATGTGTGTTGCGGAGGGCAAGTGAGGCCCCTGGGAGGAGCAAGCACGGGCGAGCAGAGACTGGGGTCCCATTTCTGGGAAGTTGGAAAAAGAGAGTAAGATGTCAGAGGAAGCTAGCGGGGTGTGGAGACACAGGAGGGGGTAAAGGGCAGTAGGGCAGGTGGGAGGGACTGCTGAGGAGCCAACGTGAGTTTTGGTTGCCAACTTGCTACTGAGGCCATCTCACCCTCTTCTTGCTCAGCTCTGGGACATTGGGGGACAGCCCCGTTTCCGCAGCATGTGGGAGCGCTACTGCCGGGGAGTGAGTGCCATTGTGTAAGTATGGGCTGGTGAGGCTGCAGAGCTCTTCAGCCTTACCTGGTCCTCTCCCACGTCCCCTCTCACTACCTGCAAGGACTTCAGAGGCGCAGAACTGGATTAGACGTAGTCCCCGATTCAGGGCCAACCTCCTGTGCATGACCTGGCTATTCCACACCTACTCATCTCTTATTGGATAAATGCTCAGGACCTGTTGCCCAGTCCATGAACCAGGGGACTGTGCAGGGCTCCTCATTGTCTCCCTGCAGACTGCATCACCACTGTCTTGAATTTGGGGTGATTTATTGCTTTTTGTTTTCAGTGTTGGGAATTGAACTCAGGGCCTCATGCATGCCAGGCAAGCGCTCCACTGCTGAGCTACATTCCCAGCCCCTCGGTGCCTTATTTTTTAGGAATAATTTTATATATATATATATATATATATATCTCCAAACAATAGATCATTTAGTTTTCCTGATAGAATAGACAACAGATGTTTTTTTAACCTGATTTTTTTTAAAGCATCTTGCTGCAAGAAAATCTCCTGGGATTTCCTTCACTTTCCCACTCTTGCTTTGCATAGGCTTTTCATGAGAACCTAAGTGGGTCACTAAGTGGCCTGTGCCACATGAGTAACAGCTTCCACAGGTGACAGGAGAAAGGTGGCCCCAGGAGTCGCCAGGTTTTTACTCCCATGGATTCAGAAAGCATTCGTTGAGCAAAAGCCTTAAGCGAGGCTAGGGTCCCCCATAGCTCCAGAGTGACCACACTGCAGCGAGTGGTTTCCTGCTCCCAGCTGCAGCTCCTGTCTTTCTTCCTAGCCCTCAGTGCGTGGTGTCCACATGCTGTCCTGCCTTGCCTTTCCCCAGGTATATGGTGGATGCTGCGGATCAAGAGAAGATCGAGGCCTCCAAAAATGAGCTCCACAACCTGCTGGACAAACCTCAGTTGCAGGGCATCCCGGTCAGCAAGGGAGTGGAGTGGGAGGGGGAAGGGAGCTCAGCTGGCAGGAGTGGAGAGAGGACGTGGGGAAGGACAGAGCTGCTCTACACCTAATCCTCATCCTTCCTCTGATGTAGGTCTTAGTCCTGGGTAACAAGCGAGACCTCCCAGGGGCACTGGATGAGAAGGAACTGATTGAGAAAATGTAAGTGTGGTGGTTCTTAGCACTTCCAGCTCCCCAAATTCCCCAACCACCAGACTTGGAGGCTGGGCTGTTGCAGTTCCCAGGATTGGCCACGTGGTGGCAGCAGAATGCACCTTTCCCGGAGCCTCACCCTCCTCGTTGTAGCCTGTTCAGGAAGAAAAAGCCCCTGTCTTCCCCTAGCCCCAGGTCCCCACGCAGTCCCAGCCTCAGCAGACTCTACTGTGGTCTCCCCCCAGGAATCTGTCTGCCATCCAGGACCGAGAGATCTGCTGCTACTCCATCTCCTGCAAAGAGAAGGACAACATTGGTACGTGAGTTTGGGGAACTGCTAGCCCTCTGGGTGTGGCAGTGTGGAAGGAAGAGGGGACCTTTTCTGGATGCCTTAGCACAAGGCTCTTACAGGTTCCCACTCCACTACTGGTCTTTAGCGCAAAGCTCTGTGGTCCTCTGGTGAAAGGACAGCCAGGAGGACCGCTCTCAGCATACCCATCTCTGCCTCACAGGTTGTGTGACCTTGGGCCACTACCTGACTTTCCTCTCCTGAGGTTATGGGTTGAACCAGACAATTCCAGGCCATACAGATTCTGTACCCAGATTCCCCACCACCCATTTGGGGCTGTTTGGAGCATTGGCAGCCTAGACTTGGGGTACCCTCCAACTTGCTCCCTGGCTATGGTTTGGGGAACCCTGGGCTTACTACCACTCCCTAGCTAACTTCTCTGCCACCCCAACCTGCAGCAAGGCCTTATATTCTTCTCTCATCTCCTTCCCAGACATCACCCTACAGTGGCTTATTCAACACTCAAAGTCACGGAGAAGCTGAGACTGCAGCCCTTCTCCCTGCGACCAGGGACTGCAGTGATCTAAACCTGAAGCCGAGCTCCCCGCCCACCCCACTGCCCTCCTCCCACACCTGCCCTGCCTCACTCAGTGTGGGGAGGGCTCTCTGGGACTCCCGGAGTCCCATTCTGCTGAGGTTTGAACTCCTGTTTTTATTGTAAATTAAAATGTCCCCCATCTGGGCCCCTAACCTCTGCCCCTTCTCCCCCTTTGTCCGTTTACCCACCCTTGCTCCCCTCCCCTCTCGAAGCCCTGGCCCCACAGCACCCCCAGCTTTCCCCTGTCCCGTCCCTCTACTTCCCTTTTCAACACTCTGTTATTGTCCTGTGTGTACAGTATATATATGTATATATATTTTAATTTTTTAATTTAAGCAAAGACTAAAATCAACCATTTGATGCTGCAGGGGCCATTCAGGATCTGGGAGGGGCAGTCTGGAGAGAAGGAAAGAGATGCAAGGTTGGCTTGGGGCAAGTTCTGACCAGAAAGGTAGAGGCTGGCTCCAGGGTCAGGTACCAGCCCAGGTACTGGTTGCCACTTGCATGTCCTGTGTGTTTCTGCCTCCTGGTCTGGCTTGTCCCCGCAGGGCTCGAACGCCACAGGCTGGTGGGAACCTCTGCAGGCGCGTCCTCTCTGCCCACAGCCTTGGTAGGGCCACCAGGCATGACCAGGTGCCAGAGATCACCAGGCCTAAGGGGCAGGAAAATGGTGTCCATGCTGCTCCAGCACCCTCTCCGCCCGTTCCTAGTCCCCGGCTCCTGCCCCTACCCAGGGCCCCCACCTCCATGGCCCACCTCATTTTCTGTTCTCATTTTGCAGAGTTGCACAAGGAGAGAACTCAGCATGGGGGGTTGGTTCTTTGGGTTTTTTTTTTTTTGTTGGTTTATTTGTTTAATTTAATGATTTGTAAAGTGATGTTCCTCTTCCTTTTTTACACTTTTCAGCTCATATTTAACCTCTGTTTGGAATATGATTCTTGTAACTGTACATTTTTTTTGCCTCCTAATAATAACAACAATAAATTACCAATTTTGTGTTGGGGGGTCATGTGGTGCCCATTATTTTTCTGCAGATGGCAATGATTGGCAGCAGACCAGTGGGGATGCCAGCACACCCCCCATGCTGGGCGTAAACAGCCCCAGGGAGCTGCGCCCACAGCGGGGCACGTGCTCATGCTGGGAACAATGGCCCCTCACAAAACAGTCTCCCACACATGTGTCTGGGCTCCAGCGATGCCTCCTTCCTATTCTCTTTTCTGACTTTCATGTGGTCCCAGCTTTGAGCTGGAAGCTGCCAAGTGAAGCTGAGGATGTCTTTCGAGGGAGCTGGGTCAGGGCTGGACTGTGCTCCAACTGAGTTCTGTTTCCGTATAGCCAGTTCATCCCTAGGCCCCTGGACCTCACCTGTATCCACCCCCTTACCCCAGTCCCCACCTGGAACCAGTTACTTGTCTTCCCAGGGTAACCCTGGGGTGCAGATCCTGGAGGCTTTGCTTCTTTGCTGCTCTGTTGGTGTCTATGCTACTGGCTTCCTGCAAGGGGTTCCACCCTCACTGCTCTGCTGATCTGAGTCCTCCCCCTACCCCACCTGTCAGGCCACAGCCCCTCCATGATGCCCACAGCTACTGCTGCAGAGCCTTGTAGGCTCTGCTTTCTCAAATCTGAAGCCATCTTGACCCAGTTTTCAGTAAGCCCTGCCTCCAGGCTCCGCCTCCCTTGGCCCCCCCTTCACCCTGGAAAATGGAGCAGGCCCCTGCAGAACACCCTGTTCCTTCCTGCTACTGCAGGAAGAAGCCACATTTGCCCTTAGTTCTGCGAATGGGCTCCCAAGGCCCTATGTCCTTGACTTCCCCGGTCCTGAGGTTGCCCAGACTCTTGCCCTTCATCGGTTGCCCAGAGCTTCTTCCTGAAGGCAGCCTCACCCCCAGAGCCATCAGAGAAGTGCCCTGCCTAGATGGGTAGTTCCCCATTGCCTGCAAAGTTTGAGGAAGGATTGTAGATGGAATTTGGCAACTAGAGCCAAATGATTCTCCAACGCCTTCCAAGTGCTAAGGAGTTGAGATGTACCAGCTGGTCAGGGAGGTTGAAGGTGGGCCCAGGCTCTGTCTCCATCCTCATGGCTACAAAAATGGCTGGGTGTGCCTCTGGCCCAGAGCCTGGGGATGGACCAATAGTCTCATTCATCTGGGGATTTCAGGACTGAGCTGCCTCAGGTCCTGTCCTCCTCCAGTAAGTTAAAGTTTGAGATAAGAGAAGTTAGTAGTAAGCAAGCAAGCTTCGCCCCCGCATGGTACTGCATGTAGTGGGTGTCTAATAAGACTTAAGAGCTTGTTTAAGTAGAACACAGAGCAGACTGTGGAGATGGTATGTGTAAATTGTCACATTTGCAGCTTTCATGCCAACACTGGATGAGTTTAAGGACACCCCAACCAAGAAGAATTTAAGAAGACCCTAACCTAGAAAGGAAGAGAAGGTGCCAGGCACCATGCCAGATGTTTGATGTATCTTATCTCATTTAAAGACCTCAGTCCTCTGTGAAGGAGGGATTGTTTCTGTCTCCCAGATAAGACTGAGGCTAAAATCGCCAGGGTAAGTGCGGGAGCTCAGAAGCTGCGAGCAATGGAACAGCATGGTCCCTGGATGGAGGGAAGGCTCCAGGACTGCCCCACCTGGCAGCAGGGCTGAGGCCTGGTCTCCTGCAGTCAGCCCTTGGGGGTGAGTGTCAGCACTTCTTCTGAGGACTCCAGCTCAAGTTCACAGCCCACGCCTGCACAACCTTCCCCCACCCCATGCCCAGGACCCCTATGCAACAAACCCCACATTGTTCCCTAGCTGGCCCGTCCTGGAGGGACAGTGGCTCTTTCCCAAGGCAGGCTGGCCTGCTGACTAATTCTGCAAGCCACTCACGTTGGCAGGCCTGGGAGGCAGTGGCAGTGGCAGGGCCTTCAAGTCACCACCTCACCCTCTGAAGCCAGCAGGAGGGATGGGCAGAGGGCACCCTTTGTGGAAGAGGGCCCCCAAAGAGGATGTTAAGGTGTCCCCCACCCTAAGCCTTCCACCCGAAGCCCTGTCCCTGTCCCCGACTTCACTTCGGTTCACCCAACCCCGCTTCCTGCCTCCCTTAGGAAGCTGTTGGTGCGAGAAGGACTGGGGGGGGCGGGGGGGGGTGTAAGGAGTTGAGGGGGAGGGAGCAGGCAACCCTGGCAGTGTCATAGCACTCGCCTGCCCCTGGCCCCCTCTCCAGCCTGCTCCCCTGCTGTCTAAAGTTTCTGCAGACAAAGCTGGGGGTTCTGGTCACTGTAGCAACAGGTCTATTGAAAATGGGTGGGTGTCATTCCCCAGCACAAAGGGTGTGCGCATGGCAGTACATCACTTAGCAACAGCCTCCCTCTCCTGGCGGCATCACCATTCCTGGGGGTGGGTGCCAGGGAGGAAGAACAAGGCACTCAAGATCTCTAGGAGGGGGGAGGCTCAGGCCCTGGCAGGCTGAGGCCAAGGGGTGTGGGTGGTTGGACTGACGAGAATGGAGCCAGGGCCATCAGAAGTCCCTGCCCCTTACCATCCCTGGGCACCTTGGAGCCCTTCCTGAGGCCCCATTTGGGTGGGTGTTCCAGGTGGCCTGGCAGACAGGACCCAGAGTGGAACGTTAGTCAGGGGAGGGGAACATGGAAGAGAGCTGGGCCTAGGGGGCACCGAGCATTTGTGGTCCAGGTACAGCATCACTTCTGGTTGATAGCATGCCAGCTCCTCAGGGAGCTCAGAGAGGTGAAGGGGACCCTCCGGAAGGGGCCAGAGGCAGAGCTGAGGGAAGCCAACTTCCAAGACGGGACCAGCAGGAGGAGCTACAGGGTCTGCTGGGGACAGGATGCAGCCCTGGCAGGCAGGGTGCAGTGGGGGTGGGTGGGGGCAGGCAGGGGACAGGCAGCTGGGCCGTCTGGGGGCAAAACAGTCCATTCTAAGAAACTGAACAAGAGCCGCTCTCAGAGTGGGAGAGGCTGGGAAGCCCGCAGCTCACGGACAGAAGGCCACTGGAGTCTCTCGAATGGGGGCTTTGTGAAGAGAGGGCCAACCGGAGGTGGGGGCTCAGGAGGAGATAAATGGGCAGCCTTTGGCTTCCCAGGGACTCGGAGTTTAGGCCAGGATAAGGACTTAGTCCTCCGCCTCCCCAAGACTTCCAGCGTGTCTGTCCCTCAAAAGTCATAATGCTCTCAGAGCCCCAGGGTAGGGCAGCAGCCACTGGCCAGGACCCAGGGTGGTCAGGAAGAATGCCCCCAGGACACTGCCGAGCCCTGGGGAAGGCCCAGATGCATCGGGGCACTGCCAAGACAAAAAAGTGCAGTGGGCACAGGGGTCATTCTACCTAGTTTATTTTCAAAAAGGGCCTCTGTAGGGAAGCACCTAACTAGAGAGGTTTAGACAGGGCCACCTGGGGTAGCTCAGAGAAAGGAGGAGAGAAGAGACATTTTCCAGAGAAGGGCTGGGACAGATTCAGTCCACAGAAAAGGAACCTGAGCCTAGTCAGGCTGAACCCCAAAGAGCCCCCATTCCAGGATGGGCCCCTGGGTGGGGGTAAGGAGATGAAGCGTGGGGAGGGCTCAACTAACGTATAGTCAGTTTCCGAGGCAGAGAAAGGGAAGCAGACCTGCAACCAAGGTAGGAGAGTCCAAGTTCAGGCGCCTAGGTAGTAGGACGGAGATGCGAGACAGCTCTAAGGGCCTTGGCGTTACACGCCCACCAGTGGAAGGGGCAGGGCTAGAAGGCCCCTCAGAGCAATAGGAAAGGCCCTGCTCAGGAAAGGGGATTTGACAACCCCTCCTCGACAAGAGGAGCCAAGTCCATCTCTAGACAGCAAGACAGACAGCAAAGCAAGACCTCTGGGGAGAGAAACAGCAGGCCTGGCCCTGGCTGGGTGTGGCCCCTCCCTGCCTGCTGCACCCCTGCTCCTGTGCCCCCATCCCTACTGGAGCCTGACCTCAGCAAGGCGTGCCCAGGGGCAGGAGTTGGGGGGACTCCCTGGGCTTGTGGAAGTAGATGGAGGAGGACACCTCGGTCTTGAGCTTGCCGTCCGAGCCTCCGGTGGTCGAGGCCTCTGAGGCCCCGCACTCCTCACAGCAGCAGCAGCAGCAGCAGTCCAGGAAGGCCTGGCCCAGCGGCCTGCAGATGCACAGGAGGAGCACGGGGGTGACGGCACCTTTGAAGAAGGTGGAGAACTGGTTGATGAGGCCCAGCAGGTCCAGGGTCTGGCGGGTGAGCTCGGTGGAGAGGTAGGCCACCACGATGTTGCAGACATTCTCCGGGAGGGTGCAGAAGGCATACACCACAGTCAGGCCCACCACGGTGCTGTTGAGCTGGCTCTCGCACTGCTCGTGTTTACCTGCCCGGCACTCTGGCTTCCTGCCTGGTGGGCCCCGCACCCGCCATGTCACCAGCTGGCAGGTGACTGTGAACAGGATGGGCAGGCAGAAGTAGCAGCCAAAGTACCACCACATGCGGGCATTCTGGTAGGTCATCACCAGCGAGTACAGAGACTCAGGCAAGCTGGCTGAGGGTTTCATGATGCACGAGTCCACGGTGCCCGTGGTTGGGGCTGGCTCCTGTACCAGCTGCCACAGCAGAAGCTCAGGCACCGCCAGAGTCATGGACCCCACCCAGATGACTGCCAGCTTGGCCAGGATCGACTGGCACCGCTCAATGGGCCTCACCTTGGGCAGGGTGCTGGTGGCCACATGGAAACGGTCAATACCCAGAGCACAGAGGCTAAAGGTTGTGACTCCCAGAGAGGAGACCTGTGGGCGAGGGTATGGAGGAAGACAGAAGCACTTGATTAAAACCTATGAGACACGGGAGGAGTGATAGTGGCCAGATTATATTGCTATATTGTGTGCATGTACAAATACGTTAACAGCAAGTCCTATCAACATGTACAACTGTAATCCACAAATTTAAAAAATCCTATAGGACAGGGAAGAAACTGTTTTCTGGCCTTGACAGACTGAGTTATTTCCTTCCTTTTGTTTTTGTTTTGGTACCAGGGATTGAACTCAGATGCACTCAACCAATGAGCCACATCCCCAGTCCTTTTTGTTTTTGTTTTTGTTTTGTTTTGTTTTAGAGAGGGACAGTGTGAGAGAGAGACAGAATCAATTTTTATTTAGGTTTTCATTCCTCTGACACTTAGTTGTGTACGTGTTGCTGGGGTTTGAACCCACGTACTCGCGCATGTTGGGCAAGCGCCATAACCGCTGAGTCACTGCTTTTTTGTTTTTAATGTCAATACAGGGTCTCTCTAAGTTAGCTAGGGCCTCACTAAATTGCTGAGGTTGACCTCGAACTTGCCATCCTCCTGCCTCAGTCTCCCAAGTTGCTAGGATTACAGGCATGCACCACCATGCTGAGCATCAGACCATGAATTGCTTCCTATATGGAATGGAAACGAAGGTAATGATGAGAGGAATTAGTGAGAATTTTCTACCCATTAGGGATTTTCCACACATGGCCAAATCCTCAGTCAACCATCTCATAGAAGAAGAAACTGAGGCTCTGATGGAAAAAGTGATGTGCCCAAGATCCCTGCAGATGAATGGCAGGGGGAGGCTCACACCACACCTGCCCCCTTCCACCTCTCAAGCTAGGGGAGGTTCATCCTGTCTCCTACAGTCCCCCATTCTTTGAGAAACTTCAAGAATCTTTACTAAGGAAGACCCAGGACAAAGATATGTGGGTTCTGGGTCTTGGAAGCTCTTTCCACTTCCTGTGCCCACTTACGTGCTTCCACTGGGTGCAGGTCTTGGTTTTCTTCTCTGTCTCTCCCTCCCCCGCTCCTTCTCTCCCCCTTGTCCTCAAAAGCCCAGGGCCTAACTGTGTGGGAGCAGCCCCTTCAAGTAGCCTGTGCCCACCAACCCCGCATGCTATTCACTGAACATACAGGAAAATCACCTCGGGAGCCAAGAGGAAGAAGCCGCAGCAGCAGGAAAGGAAGAGCCAAAGAGCATAAAAGAAGAGAACCCTCCCGAGCTATGCAGCGATGTTAGACCACACTCAGGGACTGTGCTCTGAGCCCCCGTCCAAATACTTCCCTCCTCTGGCTGGGGGAACAATCCCTGGCTTATTCGCACTGCCGAATGTCCTTTGTGAGAACCCCAGCCCCCTCTCTTGGCAGGGGAGCCCAGGCCTGCAGAGGGGTGGCCTCCAGCCTCTGGCAACAACACCATTCTCTCTCCTTCCTTCCCCACACCTCAAAAAAATATCCCAAGTTTTATTCCAAGCTGCCTTGCCCTGCTCCCTGCTAGGGAACACCCTGACATTGCCCCAACGAAAAAGCTCTGGGCAAGTGTGTTTTGCCCCCCACTCCCACCCCATCTCCCGGGCTAGAGGGAGCCCACCATTAGCTCATGGGCTGTCTCTTTCCTGGGGTCAGAGCCTACATATGAGGTGTTTTGGACCCACAGTTGGGCAAAGCCAAGAATACATTGACATATACAAGAAAAAAACAAGGTGAGTCCATCTCCGCTCTTCCCATATACCTCCAAATAAGAGCCACCATACATTGAATTATTTTAATTTTAAGCACTTTAAGTACATTACCCATTTAAACCTTCAAGAAACAGGCTAGGGGGTGTAGCTCAGTAGTTGAGTGCTTGCTTAGCACACACGAGCCCCTGGGTTTAATCCCCAACACCAGAAGTGGAAAAAAATCATTCAAATAGCTGTTGTTGTTGTTGTTGTTGATGTTGTTGTCCCCAACTTACAACGAGGAAACTGAGGTTTAGACAGGTTAAGTAAATTACCAAGCTAACTTGGTTAGCAATTGGAAAAGCCCGGTTTCTAATCTAGACTGTCCAGTTCCAAAGTCCTGTGTCTGACCACTGACAGCTCGCCGGAGCTGCGAGCACCAGCTGAGGATGGATAAAGTTATACTGAGCGGTAGGATCTCTATCAGGTTGGAGTTTCTTTGAGTCACCATTAGTTGGACTCCTGGGTTTAGGAGGACAGGAAAGGACAATTCTAATTGCTAACCTCAGAGACTCTGTCCAACTAGGGAATCTTCAGTAATACACAGCCAACGGGATTCAGAGCTGGGAACAAGACCTGCATCTAATGCTCCATCCTAACTGGGCACAGTGATACACATCTGTAATTCCAGCTACTCATGAGACTGAGGTAGGAGGATACCAAATTCAAAGCCAGCCCAGGCAACTTACTGAGACCCCAGCTCAAACTAAAATTAAGCATGGCAACATGGCATGGTGCTGCGTACCCCTACTGGTGACTGCTGGCCTATGCCAGCCTCCTGAGTGACCCTCCAGCACAAAGTTCTACAGCAGGATCCACCACATGACAAACCAGCCTGGCTGGAAGTTGAGATGACTTTGACTTCCTGAGGTTCTAGCTCATCAAAGAACATAAAGAAGACGTTTCAGAGTATAAAAGAAGAAATGGTTTGAAATAAACTTTGGAAATACTAATATAGTATGCTCCATATAATGATCATAGAAGTTCATCTGGATTCACCAATTGAGTTTTGAATGTCAGAAAAAAAGTTATATGTGAATATACATGAAGTCAGAATTTGTGTTTTGCATCACTAAATGAAAGAAATAAAAATACTTCTATATTCATCAAATAAAAAATAAAATTAGATTAAATTAAAAAGGCTGGGAATGTAGCTCAGCAGTAGAGTGCTTGCCTAGCATGCACAAAGCCCTGGATTCAATCCTCTGTACTGCAAGGAGAGAGAGAGCCAGGAAATGTGGCACATGCCTATAATCCCAGCAACTCGGGAGGCTGAGGCAGGAGGATCAGAAGCTCAAAGCCAGCTTCAGCAACTTAGCGAGGCCCTAAGAAACTTAGTGAGAACTTAGTCTCAAAATAAAAAGGGCTGGGGATGTGGCTCAGTGGTTATGAGCTTCTGGGTTCAATCCCTGGTATAAAAAAATAAAACAATATAAAATAAAATAAAAAGAGAGAAATGCCTGATATAAGCAGCAGGCAGGTCACCTAGGTCACAGAGCATCTGTGGAGAAAAAGCAGCCTTCACAGGGAGGCCACAGACACTACAGTCTTCATTATTACTCCACATATAACCAAGAAACCAATATTTAAAAGGCCACTGGAGGGGCTGGAGTGGTGGCTTGGTGATTACGGAGCTTGCCTGGCATGCGTGAGTACGCGAGTTCAAACCCCAGCACCACGTACACAACAAAGTCTTGGAGCAACGGAAGTCACATGAAAAAATAAATAAAAATTGTTTCTCTCTCTCTCTCTCTTAAAAAAAAAAAGAAGAAGACTACTGGAGGGCTGGGGACGTAGCTTGGTGGTAGGGTGTTCTCCTAGCACACGTGAGGCCCTGGGTTCAGTCCACAGTATCATACAAACACAAGAAAAGGCCACTTGCTTATTTTCTTATTTTTCTGTAGAGACAGCAACCTTCCTGATTCTCACATAAATGCACGTATGTGAGTATATCTGGCAGCAATTAAGCTGCCTCTGTGTGATTTACTCAACCTTTAACACCATGTGCTTATGTTAAGAAGTCCCAGAAGTGAGGGCACAGTGGTCTACTTCAGAATAGCTGAACAGGCCAGCTAGAAGGGCCATCTGGTCTACCCACCCTGCTCTAGTGAGAGATAGGGAAATGGAAGAGGAGATGTGAGCTGCTCAGTGACACCCAGTAGGTCAGTGACAGAGCTGAGACCACGGCCCTCATTGTCTGTAGGGCCCAGAAGCAGGTCTTCTCTTTCAGAGAGGATTTAGAAGGTGACTGATAGAGATGACAGCAAGGACAATAAACACAGTCAGGAAGGGAAGAAAGGCCTGTCCTCCTGGTGTCTGCACTCACAGGGAGTAGGAACTGCCCAGGAGGCAGGAGAGCGAGGAGTTAAGATGGGGAGCTGTGGGTGCAGGGCAGCGGCAGTGGGTACATAGGGAAAAATGGAGACGCAACAAAGGACAGAGGGATTTCTTGGGTGGAAAAATGGGGGAGGGCAGCGGCAGAGGAGGTGGCAGCTCGGACCCTAGAGAACTGGGGAGCGATCTTCCCTGAGTTTGTTGTCGAAGTGGGAGGCCGAGCTGGGCTGGAACCCAGGGTCCTGCGCACCACCCACATCCCCGTGGCCCACCTCGTTCTTCTGAGAGCTACCAGAAACCAATTCCGAGCTCGTCTCCTTCCCCAGCACTGGGGAGGAAAATGAATCAAGTCAGAGCTCAGGGGTCCGGGATTCTACGCACCCACTTCCCAGGGCCTGAAGGAGACTTGGAGCTGATTCAAGGAATTGCAGCCCCACAGCTGAGCTCTGGAAGGGAACACACTCACCTCCATGAAGGGCACAGCCCGGCAAGAAATGTCACCCAGCAGTCTCTGCTTGGTGATCTCGTTGAAGATGACAACAGGGAGGCAGAAAAAGAGGACCAGAAAATCCCAGAGGGCCAGGCTGGCGAGGATGGAGTTCCAGGCGCTCTTCAGGTAGTAGCTGTGCCACACGATGCACATGACTGACAGGTTGCCCACTATGCCCACGGCGAACACCACCAGGGCCAGGAGCATGACAGCATAGGCGCTGTAGGAGCTCTCGGTCACCGGATACAGGGGGTTCTGAATTTGCAACCTCCGACCCGGCACCCCCGTCAGATTGCCCCTCGGCTCTTGCCCACTGCCTAGGGTGCCCCCATCCTTGTCTGGGTTGGGGCTGGTGGCCTCCAACAGTTTGGTAGGCTGCAGGCCAGCAGGGTGGATGGGCCGGGGGTACTCAGCCCACTCCTCAGGCACATAGTGCTGCACCTCTTTGGCCTCCTCATCCTCAGTGCCTCTCTTGGAACGGCTCTGCTGCTCCTGGGCCTCGGCTCTGTGCCTGCTGGAGGCTGAGGAGGCACCCCCAGAGACCCTGCTCAGCCCTGCAGCCAGCACCACAGCAAGAGAGACAGCCAGGGGACCCAGCCACCGCATGGCCAGACAAGCAGAACACAGCTGCCCGGGGGAGAGCAGGTGAGGGCAGGAGACCCAAATGCTGGGCAGAATCAAGAGAGGCAGCTGGCCGGCTGGGTCCGCCTCCAGTCAGGCGTCTGGCATGGCCGGCCCTCCCTCCCACCCTGTTGGCCACGGGCTGGCCAGGGCCCTCTGCTGGACACAGAGCAGTCTTTGCTGCCCTCAACGTGTCATCCTTCAGGACACTCCCTTTCAGGCTCCCAGACCACAGCAGATCAGCCTGGGGCCTCTGAGGATGCCTGCTCCAGGCCATGAGAACAGGGAGTGATAGAGCTTGCCCAGTAAGGCAGAAAAAGAACTGGAGTGAAGTCTAAGGCAGCTTCTGCATTGAAAACTGAGTAGTAAGGCTGGGGTGTGGCTAAGTGGGAAAGTGCTTGCTTAGCATGCTCCCGGCCCTGGGTTCCATCCCGATCCCCAACACTAGCCCCCACTCAAAAAAGAAAAGAAAAAAATTGAACCATAATATTCACTGCAGTTATTGAACACTTACTGAGTTCTAGTGTACAGCTGGGGGTTTTTGTTTTGCCTTCTTCTTGCAGTCCTGGGGACTGAACCCAGGGCCCTAAATATGCTAGGCAAGCACTCTACCAATGAGCTACCTTCCTGGCCCTTTTATTGTATTTAAGTTTGTGACAGGGTGTTGCTTAGTGGCCCAGGTCAGCCTTGTGATCCTCCTGCCTCAGCCTTCCAAGTAGCTGGGCTTACAGGCATGGGATACTGTGCCTGGTTTTTGCTAGTTTCTTGCCGAACCTTCGCTATCCTCTACGGGGTAAGTGCTACTGTAACCCATCTTTTAGTTTTGAAGTATGAGATTTGTAGAGGCCAGGCACTTTCCACATAGCTGATATGAAGCAGAGCCAGGCCCAGATCCTGGATCTAACCTTAACCTGATTCAGTTCTCAGTAGACAAGAGCCCGTGGTTGCTTCCCAACCACACAAACTCCCAGAGGAAAGCAGCAACAAGGGAAATTCTAAAACACCACATTCCTGGCTGGAGATGTACCTCAGAGGTAGAGCACTTTCATAAGCATGTGTGTGGTAGGCTCTGGGTTTAATCCCCAGCATGGGAAACACACACACACACACACACACACACACACACACACACACTGAGCCAAACACAAGGTGGATGGACATTTGCAATAACACATCTTTTCTGAGAACCTGCCATGCTCTAGAAACTTCTGTGTGCAGAAGACTTCTGCCACCAAGGAGATTTCAGTCCAGAAAGGGAAATAAATACGCAAATAAATAATTACAATTCAGTGTGATAGATGCTGTGAAAGGCAAGGGTCACCAAGCCAAGGGATCCCAGGGGAGCCCAGGGGAATCTGGCTCCTGTGCAAAGCGAGGCCGTGTTTGAATGGATCCTGAAAACATGCCTGTGAGTTTGCCTGGTGGGCTCTGGAAAAGCAGGGTGCTCCGGACAGAAGTACAGCACCTGCAAAGGCTAGGTGACATG
The DNA here is from genome assembly GCA_004027875.1 of Aplodontia rufa. Taxonomy (NCBI): domain Eukaryota; kingdom Metazoa; phylum Chordata; class Mammalia; order Rodentia; family Aplodontiidae; genus Aplodontia; species Aplodontia rufa. The sequence continues at coordinate 66,002 of PVKS010004982.1, forward strand.
AAAGTGCATGGTGTTCCTGCAAAATGCCAAGAAGCCTTCGGTGTGGGGGCGCTTGGGGAGAGGGCACTGGGCGCAAGAGAGCAGCAGAGGAATAACCAGGAAGGGCTGTGTGCGCTAAGCCAAGGAGCTGAGCTCTTATCTCAAAGGCAACCGAGAGTACTGCAGGTTCAGAGGCACAGGAACAATGGACTTGACCAAGTGATTTTAGAGGGGTCCTGGATGGGTATTTGGGCACCCAGGGATTCCAGGAGAACCAGCGGAGTGGCTCTGACCGTGCATGGGGGTGGGAGAGAGGTCAAGGCTCATCCCAGGCACGGGTCCACCCACTTGTGCAGGAAAGACAAGGAGTCCCTGGCATGTGAAGGATGGAATCCCAGCAGATTAGCAGAGATATCTCATTCGCTGTCACCACTACCCAGGTCCCCACAGTGGGGGGGAGAAGCCGGGATTCCTGCTCCACAGCCTTCCTCAGAAAGGTCAGGGAAAGGACTATAGGAGACACCTGGGGGCACGAGGACCTCATTCTGAGCATCAAGTGCTTGGTCCATACTGAGCTCGGTGCTTCCCTCGCTGGGCAGGTGGCACATACCCGTCATCCCAGCAGCCCCAGAGGCTGAGGCAGGAGGAGTGCAAGTTCAAAGCCAGCCTCAGCAGGTTAGCAAGGCCCCAACTCAGTGAGACCCCATCTCCAAATAAAAAGGGCTGGGGATGTGGCTCAGTGGTTGAGCACCCCTAGATTCAATCCCCAGTACAAAAAAAAAAGCAAAAACATATTTGTGCTTCCCTCATCCTACAGGAAAATTTCCCCAGAACAACTCAGATCTTTCTCCCCTACCAACTCCATGGCACTAGGATGCTGTCATTGAAATCCACCACCTGCTGCCTGTGGTATGGGTTTTGGGGTAAATAGAGTCCTTGTTTTCTGTAACATGAGCATCATTTGTTGATCATTCACCAAGTACCAGGCTCTGGGTATTTTGGGGGGGAGGGGGCAGAGTTGGTGGCACTAAGTGATTGAACTCACGAGCACTCTACCTCTGATTTACATCTCCAGCCCTTTTATTCTTATTTATTTATTTTAAGAGAGAGGGACAGAGAGAGAGAGAGAGAATCAATTTTTAATTAGTTTTCCATGTGGCTTTCATTGCTTCAACATTTTGTTGTGTATGTGGTACTGGGGTTCAAACCCTCATCCTCACACATGCCAGGCAAGCGCTGTAACCACCGAGCCACTGCTCAAGCCCTCCCCGCTTTTATTTTATTTTTGAGACAGTTCTCATTAAATTGTCATGGCCAAGATTACAAGAGTGTACACCACACCCAACTCTGTCTATGAATGCTGCACTCGAGTGTTTTTTTGTTTGTTTGTTTGTTTTTGAGAGGGCGCTAATGGGGATTGAACCCAGGGGTGCTGTACTACTGAGCTGCTTCCCCAGCCCCTCCACTCTTTTAAAAATTGAAACAGCATCTTACTAAACTATTGAGGCTGACCTTGAACCTGCAATTCTCCTGCCTCAGCCTCCCAAACTGCTGGGATTACAGGTGAGTGCCACCACACCTGGCTGGGCTCTGTCTTAAACATTTGATATAATTATCACTTAACCTTTATATGATTACCCAGGCTCAGAGAGGTAAAATAATTTGCTCAAGGCCACACAGCTAGTGCATGACACCTGGGATCCAAACGCAGTTATATCTAACTCCAAAGTCAAAATTCTCAGCCACACCTTAGTATGGTTTACAGAATGTTAACACCAGAAGAGGTCTTAGAGATGATATACATCAATCCTCTTATTTTTCAAAGGTGGAAACTGAAAACCAAAGGAGTCAGGTGCCAAGGTCAGGCACTGAGAAACCCTTCTCTGGTGTGAGATTGTTGGTGCTCCATAGGAAGGTACCAGCAGGGCTGGCCCCAGCATGGCACTGGCACATGGAACCAAGCAAATGTTAATTCTCTCCCCTATCTTTTTAAAAAAGAGAGGGACAGGGAGAGAGAGAAAGAGAGAAGCAATTTTATTTAGTTTTGCACATGGCTTTCGCTGCTCTGAGACTTTGCTGTGTACGTGGTGCTGGGGTCTGAACTCACGTACTCACGCATGCCAGGCAAGCGCCGTAACTGCTGAGCCACCGCTCCAGCCCCCTCTCTACCTATCTTTATATTCGTGAATATACTCCATCCCACCTCCTATTTTGCCTGGCACAAAGTAGGTGCTGAATGCCTGTAAGAGCACCCCTCTACTGATCTCTGATAAAACAGTTGGAATGACAGAGGCCACTAGGTGGAACCAAATGTTCAGTGATGAAAGTTAAGAGCCAGGTCGCAGGCCAACACCCACTCCCATCCTAGCCCGTTCCTTCCACCCATGCCCAGCCCACACTCCGTGCTGTTTGAGGAGGTTCCCAGAGACAGAGAGGATGATGGGATTTCCCCACTGTCTCACCACCCCTCCAGAGGGCGCCAGCATGGATCCCCGAAAGTGCTCTTTGTCTACTGCCCCTCCTTCAGTTTCAGGAAGATTCCTCTGTCAGGACCACGCAGGAGGTATCCTCATTCCGAAGCATGCCAGGCAGAAATGGAAGACTATCCTAGCCCTTGGGAATGGCTCTCCACCATCCCAGGAATTCCCCATTCTTCTCCCTGGGAATTTCCCTAATAGTGGTTACAGAAACAATAACTAGGTAGGACAGGATGAGAGAGAGAGGCTGGAGCTGTCCCCTAGCATTGAATGAAGTGAGGGTTTCTGGGCCTATTATTGAGTAGATGACCTGCCCTGGATTCTCCAGCTGAGGACACTTGCTGTGCCAAACTGCCTGGATTTCATTCCTGAGGCTATCAGCCTTGTATGTGACTCTGGTCAAGTGGCTAGCCTGAGCCTCGGCTTCCTCATCTGAAACATGGGAGAGCAGCAGGACTGCTGAGAAGATTGAATGAGTCATCTATGCAGATGCCTAGAACAAGGAGTGCCTGAATGTCAGCTGTTGGCCAGAGCAGATTCATTTAATCTCCACTGCAGCCCTAGGAGGACACTAATTATTATCATCCTTTTATAGATTTCAAAACTGAAGCACTTGGGCTGGAGCGGTGGCTCAGCGGTTTCAGCGCTTGCCTGGCAAGCACGAGGCCCCGGGTTCAAACCCCAGCACCACGTACACAACTAAGTGTTGGAGCAACTAATGCCATGTGAAAAACTCAATAAAGTTGTTTCTCTCTTTCTCTGTCTCTCTCACTGTCCCTCTCTTTATTAAAAAAAAAAAAAAAAAACAAAAAAAAACACTGAAGCACTGAGAAGCAGGGGCAGACAAAAAGTAGGAAGGACATGTTTTGAGAGACGCTTTTCTGCCAGGACAGGGACAGCTCTCTGATCTGCTGCTGGTGCAGTATAGATAGTTTGAGCCCACTAGATCCTGCTATGTCACATCTTCTGGTTCTGGGCTCCCAAGAACTAAGGGATGCTTGGCCCCTGCTCTGGAGGAAGGCAGAAGACCTCCAGCCGGAAAGCACGCTTCCCAAAGTCAGGGACTGGGACCCGGCCCCAACTCTGCTACTCACTAACACCATGATGTCAGCAATCACTGAGTCAATCATTTTACAAGTATTTGCTGAGCACCTACTGTGTACCAGGCATTGTTCGACATGAAATTCACTGAGGCAGCCACTGAAAGCACTAGGCCTCAAGGGACAGCACTGTCAGTTGTGATGAAGGATGCGGCGGGAGAGAATAGGGTGCCACGGAACCTCTCTGTCCTTCAACTTACTCCTCAATAAAAGGTAAGGAACACTATCCTAGGTCTGAGGTATCGCAAGGATTTTATTGAGACTAAATGTGGTCATTGTGAGGGCATTTTTTTTAAAGGTAAGATTTCTACTATAACATAAATCAGTGGTTCTCAAAGTGTGGTCCCTGGACAGCAGGGACAGCCATCCCTGGAAAACTGTTTGCAATGCCCACTTTCAGGCACTACCCTGGAGCTGCTAAATCGGAAACTGTGAGGGTGGAACCAGCAGTCCGTGTTTTAGCAAGTTCTCCAAGGGATTGTTTTTTTGGTTTTTGGTTTGGTTTTTTTGTTTTGTTTTGGTTTGGTTTGGTTTTTTCCTTTTTAGCAGTGCTGGGAATTGAACCTGGGACCCTGTCCATGCTAGGCAAGTGCTCTACTATTGAGCAGTATCCAAACCCCACAGGGGATTCTAAATAAGAACTGCTGCATAAAGTCTTCCCTTTGCATTCAAATGTGTGTGGGGGGTCCTCCTTGGCAAAGCCTTGGGAAGCAGCTCGTAGGAGGGTACAGAGGGAGGAAGCACACCCTGGAACACTGCTGACTGTGGGCTCATGAACCTCTGCTGAGCAAGGCCAAGGTTTACCTATCTGCCTTATCAGAGCCTGGTATTCAGTAGATGCTTAAGGTGTGCACTTAAGGAAAAAACTAAAACTGAAAAAGATCTAGTATGGTGGTGCAGACTGCAATCCCAGCAACTCTGGAGGCTGAGGCAGGAGGATCACAAGTTTGAGGCCAGCCTGGGCAGTTTAGTTTGACCTCATCTCAAAATAAAAAATAAAAAGGGCTGGCGTTGGGGATTTAACCCAGTGGCAGAGCACTTGCCTAGCATGCGCAAGGCCCCAAGTTAGGTCCTCAGCCATGAAAATAAATAAATAAATAAAATAAAATAAAAAGGGCTGAGGATGTAGCTCAGTGGTCCAGTGCCCCTGGGCTCAACCCCTAGTACCCTCCTCCCCCACAAAAAATGGTGAGCAAGTGGAGCCATTAAATTGCTCAACCAATCCTATCTGTTACATGATGCCAAAATTTCTTCAATGGAGATGGGAAATGAGGAAATTTCTGGTTTTCTCAACAAAAGTAATTTTGCACCAGGAGTGGTGGCGCATACCTGCAATCCCAGCAGCTTGAGAGACTGAGGCAGGAGGATTGCAAGTTTGACCAGCCTCAGCAACTTAGTGAGGCCCTAAATAACTTAATGAGACCCTGTCTCAAAATGGGCTGGGGATGTGGTTCAGTGGTTAAATGGTGCTGGGTTCAATCCCTAGTTAAAAAACAAAACAAAACAAAAAAACAAACCAAGGATCCCAATGATCTGGCCCACAAGATGTTATCCTGTCTTCCAGGTCCTGGAGCCTCTCTATCATGGCTCCTACCTGGCCCTACCACCTGGCACTCACCTAGAGGTATCTACTCTCATCCAAGTCCAACAGAGAGAGGGTATGGGACAGGTCCTCCTGGGTATCTAAAGACTGCCATCTGGGTGAGGGTTTCCTACAAAGCATCCTTCCAATCCAGAATAACTACAGGGACTAGCCTTTTAGTGCCAATTGGCTGGCCCATCAGAATGAATCCCAAATTTGTTTATTTGTGGTTCTGGGATTGAATCCAGGCTCACTCTAACACTGAGCTACGGTTCTTTTTAAATTTATTTTAAGACAAGTTCTGGCTAAGTTGCCAGGCTGGTCTCAAATTTACAATCCTCCTTCCTCAGCCTCCCAGGTGGTTAGAATTGCAGGCATGTACCACCACACTAGACTTAACACCCCAAGTTTTAAAGAGAAACATGCATACTGTAGGAGGGGAGTACATAAAATATTTGTTTAACAAATGTTTACTGAATGTGTACTATGTGCCAGACATGTCCCTGATGATCAAAAGCCTTTTTTCTTAACCTCTCTGTTGGCAAAGAAGCAAAGAGGTCACTATCCTTCAAGGCATCATTTGCTAGTTTTCCCCTCAGCACTGGGGACTGAGGCCAGGGGCACCCCAATTACTGAGTTATATGCCCAGTCCTTTTAGGTTTTTATTTTGAAACTGGGTCTCACTATATTGTTGAGGCTGGCCTCTCATTTGCCATCCTCATTTGTCAGCCTCAGCTTCCTGAGTTGCTGGGATCACAGGTGTGCAGCTTCGTGCCTGGCTCCAGGCAGCACATTCTGATTGTAGATGGCTACAAAAACATGGAAGTTGTTCCGTTATTGGAAATGTAGCTCAAGAAAAACCTACCCATTGCTCCTCGTCTTTCCCCTGGAAAAGGCAGAACATACACCCAAAGGACCCCTAGGTGCGCGACAGTTCGCAACAGAACATCAAATAGGTAAGGAGCAACAGGTGGAGGTGTGCGAGGCCAGACAGAGGAGTGGGGCTACCTGAGAGCGATCAGATGGGCTGGGGTGAGTGAAAGACAGCTTCCTAGAGAGAAGACTCAGAAGAGGATTTCTGCAGGGACAGAGTCCGAGTGGAAGTGAGGCAGCCAGTTCTTCAGAAAGGAGATGAGACACAAGTTCCAGGCAGGAAGGCAGCTGATGGGGAGGAAAGATTGTCCCGTGAACAGCCGGGCTACTAGGTGGAGCCTTTTGTCACTGAGCCCCTGGATCTCAAAGCCAGGCAGGTGAGCCAGGGCAGGGGCGGGGTGGGGCTGTATCTCCCCTCCTGCGGTGATTCCAGGAACATTGGATTGTTCCCTATAAGTACCTGTACTGGATTTTCAACCTCTGGCAGCTGGAGGAACCCTCTGGAGTCTGAGTCTTGTTCTAAATCCCTGGAGTGGGTGGAGAGAGTTGTGATAAAAGTCCTAGAGAACTGCCTCAGCAACTGAGCGAGACTCTGTCTCAAAATAAAAAGGACTGGGGATGTGGCTCAGTGGTTAAGTGCCCTGATACAAAAAAAAAAAAAAAGTCCAGGAGGAGAGGCAGCCTCAGGCTGTGGCTGTGGAGGGTTCCACTGCAGCCAGGGGCTCATGGGGAAAGCTGCTAGGGTCTGTCTAGTGGTGACTGGGTGGTGAAGCCAGCTCCAGACCGACAAGTCCCAGGGGGCTTCTGCTGAGCTGACTGGCCTACCCCGAGCCCCTTGCCCTCGGGTCCCACCACTCTCCCCTTTTCACACTGCACCATGAAGCCACAGGCCCCAGGGCTCGGACAAGCAGATTATTCATTTCCAGGTGCCCTGGCTGTGTCCTTTCTGCTTTCTTACCCTGATGTCCTGACTTGAGCTGCCAACCCCAGAGCTCAGCACAAAAGAATGCAGCTCGGAGCCAAAGAGGAGGGGCTGGCCCTTCCCTGGGCAGCCGCTGCTGGGCAGCTCGAAGAGGGCAGGCTGGGTGGGAGCAGAGGCAAAGATGGTTGAAGTTCTGCTCCAAAGAGGTAGAACAGCCGAAGAGCAGTATCTGCCGCTCCTTTGTTGTGGTTGGTGGGTTGTCCTGGACATGGCATCAAAGAGGAGTCATTACAAATCCATATTCCCTTATTTCTTAGCTGGGTAGTCTTGGGTAAGTCACTAAACCTGTCTGAACCTCATTTTTTAAAATTGTAAATAAGGACAATAAAATGCACCTCCAACATTGCCCTGAACATTAAATTACACAACTTAAATAGCACATTCCTGACGCAAAGTGTTCTTAATAAATGTCAACTCCCTCCCTCTAGTCCTTCCTCCTGCAGTACACCTGCCTCGTTCCCTTGCTCCCACTAAGAGCACTGCTCAAATGCCTTGGACCCTCATGCTCCCAGGGTGCAGGCCCCCTGAAATCTCCATGCTGGGTGGTCTCTTTGATCACTGTTCAGCCAGTCTGGAGATGTGGCTTAGACTGCTGAGGGACCTCTGGCCATCTTGCCAACATCCTAGACATCTGAAAAAGCCAAGAATGGGTTTGAGGGTTTCCTCTTCCCCTCTAGAGTGAATAATTTATTCTATGGCCACCTTAGCCATTACCCCAGACAGAGAAGAAGCAGAGTGCTTCAAAGGGTGGTGGAGGGGTGAGGGCAAAGGTCTCTGGCTGCACCTTCTTGTGGGGAAGAAATTACTTACCTGCAAAAGAGGCTAAAGATAGACACAGAGACCCCACCCCAGCTTGGCTGGGTCCTGCCCAGCCCTGGAATCACAGCACAGGCTCTGATCCCTGGAATAGACAGGGCCAAGCTGTCTGGCTAAGATCTTAGGTGAGCCAAGTGCTGTGGCGCCCACCTGTGATCCCAGCAACTTGGGAGGCTGAGGCAAGAGGCTAGCAAGTTCAAGGCCAGCCTGGGTAACTGTGAGATGCTGAATAAAAATAATAAAAATAAAAAGGACTGGGGATATAATTCAGTGGCAAAGCACCCCTGGATTTAATCCCAGGTACCAAAAAAAAAAAAAAAATCTTGTTGATAGGCTTGACCTACAGATGAAAAGAATGACCTCTAGTCACAGACAAACCTCCTCCACCTCTACCTGTTTTGAAGTTAAATCTTGCTCCCTCCCTCTCCCAGCTTTTCCCCCACCTGCTTGGTGCTGGGCATAGAACCCAGGGTCCCACGCATGCTAGGAAAATGTTCTACCAATGGGCTACATGCCAAGCCCTTGCCCCCATTCTGAATTTTTCTGGGATTCGTTCATTTTACTTGTGTCTAAACCAGCATAAAAGTCCTATGGGTCTGCAGGTCTTACCTTATATATTATTTTGCATGGATTTTGGTCTTTGACCTCAGAGGCTAAGAGAGAATCCTTTGCTAAGGCTGCCACACATACCCTCATGAGAACAGACCACATGATCCTGCTCATCCCTGGCTCCCCGGTGCCCAGTTCAGGGTCTGACACAAAGCGTGCACTTCATACACACGACTTTGTTTTTGTTCTTAGAAGAATTCTGCTTGAAGGTGTGGCAGCCTTCTGTCAAGGTCATGTCAAGGGCTCAGCATGAGACCTTCCACCTGGAGGTCTTCAGAGCATGTGTGGTTTCCCCTGATCCCTCCAGGGTTACCATGAAACAGACTTACAGTTTCCTGCCTAGGACCTGTTACAGGCAGGTCCTAGGCAGGAAGGTCGGAGGGCAATACAAGCACATCGCCCCTTTCGAGGGTGGTCCTCGGGACATTCTCTGTCTACCGCTGCCAGCTGGGAGCATCCACCCAGGAAATCCTCCAGGGCGGATCCTCGGACCAACATCTGTCTGAGCTCCGGGAACTTTGGCAAGAGGCCCTCACCTACAACAATGAGCCCTGAGCTGTCCTCCGGGTGGGCCCTGCGGCTTATCTATCAAATGGGGTTTTGCTAGAGGAGTTCTCAGTTCCCATTAAACCCAGAATCCCCAGAGGAATCTCTGTTGTTTGGTTTTGACTTTTTATCTGTTTATCTTTTGCAAAGGTTAAGGTGAAAGTAGAGAGGGCTTTTCTGAATCACTGCTGGCTGCCACGGGGCATCGAAGAGATATTCAGGTCTGTTCAATATCCTGGACATCTTGCAGTCTGCCAATTTCTGATCCAGGAGATGAATGAGAATGGCGATGGTGGAAACATTGGCAGAAGCAGGAAGAAACAGGGCTAAGGGTGGGCAGGTTTTCTTCTGCCGCAGGTACGTATTTATGCGTTTGTATCTGTGCTCGATACGCATCAGTGTGCATCTCCTTCCATATTAGAACTCCAGGGCTCTCCACAGGCAGCTGGATAAAGAGATTTCTATTTCATTCTAGAATGGTTGGGACAGGGGTGTGGTTCAACAGATGGCTAGCAGGTTACAGGTGTGTCTGGCTGAAAGAGGTACCTGGCCCGGGGCCTCCTGATTGGCTTTCAGTGAGTCACGGCAGTTGGGTTCCTGGAGCGGAGCTAATTGGCTGTCATGGAGTCGGGTTCATGGCCTGCCTTATCTTTAGGGCCTTCTCCTGTTGGCCCAGACGGACAATGTTCCCTGTATTGGCAATGACGCTTGCAGGCTGCTGACTCCGGGTCAGTGGGACGTGTCCTTTGGGTCTCTTTTCCAGCAGTGTGTGGGTTCACCTTGACCTCACCACACCCTCCAGCCGTGCCTGATAGATGGCACCCTCCAGGGTAATGAGTTGAGGGGAGAGCTGGCTGTGACCTGGCAAAGTCTCAGTTCTGGAAGACCCACGTGAACTGACTGGCAACATCAAAGGAAGTGTTTGTGGGTAAACAATCCAGAAACTAACCATAGACCCTGGAAAAGGCTCCAGGGAGATGGGCAGGGTATGTCGTCATGGAAACTCAGAGATCATCCGAGAATCTGTGCAGAGAGCAGGAAAATGATAGGTGAAAAGAGTCCCTGTCCCAGCTGTTCAGACCCAAGGATTCCCTGCACATGCAGACCATGGAAGTGTCCTGCCTCCCAGCCTCAGGTCACATGTACCCACAGAGTTCTTCATGTCTCCCAGGTCTATGTAGGTGTGACTTCAGGCCCTTCCAGAAGGGTGGGGCCCAGAAAGCTATCCTTGGGTTTGTGATGGGCAAAGCAAGGCCTTGTTGGGGGCGGGCACCTACTGCCCAAGGTCACAAGGCAGAGACTAGCCGGCAGCAGGAGCCCAGTGGACAAGGGGACATTTGCCCCTACTGCACTTGGCAAAGCTTTCTTTCTCCCTGTCCCCTGAAAGAGCTGAGGCCCTCGGTCTCCCTTAGTGTTCTAGGAATCACTTGGCCTGGGTGTTAGAAGTAGCTGGCACAGTGACCTTGGCTCACGGCTGCTCTTCTGAGAAGCTCCCAGACTTCAATACACAAACAACCTCGCAATTCCCATCCTCTTCTTGTCTGCTGTCCACCTAAGCAGAATACAATTTCTGAGACTGGGTGGTGGGGGCAGCCAGGCTGCGGAGGACTTGGCAGGCACTCTGCCACCTCCCTGGGGCTCCCAGGCTGTCGGTACCCTGAACCCCCAGCTCTTGCCTGCCCAGGTTGGCACAGTTGCCATCCAGGGTGTCTTGGCAGAATGCCAGAGGGAATTTTCCACCTGCCTGGCTTTGTTGTTTGCTCTGTGGTCTGGAACCTGGGCTGGAAGGGGCAGGCCTCCTTGGGTATCTGGAGGGGAGCTCCTAGGCTTTTGGGGGCCACCTCATGCAGGAATTGCCAACCCTTCCCTTCTTCTATGAGCCAACAGGATCTCTCGTTCCTCCCTGAAGGAGATGCAGGAGCTGGCGAGGGGTATGGAGAAAGGGGCACTGGATTGGTCAAGGCCACCTGGGTAGCCAGGGTGCCAGGATTGGAAGGAGCCTTGACTTATCTAGTTGAGCCCCTGCCTCATACAGATGGGTATACTGAGGCACAAAGAGGAGCCAATGGAGGTGCTGCAGGTCACAAAGGATGCGGTAGCCAAACCAGGACTCAGTCAGGCTTCCAGAATCAGAGAGCCCTGGGTCTTCACTGTACCTTTTGGTCTTCCCAAGAGCTTTCCTCTCCCCTGACCTCTCCCCTCTACCACAGAGGGAATGAAGTGTAGGGGGAAAAGGTGTGACACCTCTCTTCACCATCATTCAGGCCATGGTGACACTCCTGTAACAAAAGACAGGTCAACAAGCGCACAGCATAGCAGATGCGCTCATATGTACCAAGCTTTCAGAGAGGAAGACCCGAGGCCCAGGGAAAAGTGTCCTCATGCTTGGTTTCAGTGGAGAATGGACAGCTGTGTAAAAATGTGTTTGGACAAAGGGCATGATCTAAATCTAGCGGGCTGAGGGCACCCAGCAAGGCCCGTCTGTTCAGATTCCTCTGGGCCTCTCGGTGGAGCCTGCTTCCCTCCTGGGAATGAGGGTGTTCCGGGGAGAAGAGCTGCAGGTTTTATGGCTGGCTTTGTTGATGTTGCTGCGATTGAACCCAGGAGCTTGCATATGCTGGGTAAACACCCTAGAGCTACATCCTCAGCTCTTTGTTAAAATTTTATTTTGTGACAGGGTCTCTCTAAGTTGCCCAGCTGGGCTTAAATTCAAGATCCTCCTGCCTCAGCCTTCCAAGTCCTTGGGACTACAGGCATGCATGACAGCCTGGATGGAATTCTGGTTTCGATGATTTGCCATGGGGGAGAAGGCGGAGAGACAGGGGAGCAGGGAGGAGGTCAAAGGCCTTGCTTCAAGGCCCTGCAGTCTCAGGTTCTGGGCGTTCCGCTTGCCCCATGCTTTGGGGGTCATCTCTAAGCTGCTGGTTTCCCAGCTGGTTCCTTTTACAGACCTTCATCTCGTGGCCCAGGGTTCGTGCCCTCCACGACCCCTCAATCTAAGACGCAGCCCTGGTAGCACCTGCCACCTCCCATGTGCCCTCGCTCTCCTGGCTGAGCTCTGCCAGGTGGCCAGGGTGGGGCAAGGCTGCTCTAAAAGTGAGTGGAGAATGAACCCACTGGTGACCGTGGTAGGCAGGAAGCCAGAAAGAGAACAGGGGCAGATAGCTGGGGACTGAGTGGCTAGGGAAGGTAGCCAGAGCCTATGTGGGGACCTTTTTCATGCCCCACAAACACTTCACTTTGCTAGGGACCTCTAAAACCTTGTCTGGCCCTGGGCCATCTGTCAGGGGTGGGGCCAGCAGTGCCCCATGATCCCCACTCCTGGAGCCTTGTATCTCTTCCCCCTGCGGTGAGGTGGCCCAGGCGCACCTGCTCCCTCCTGGGAGTAAACAGCAAACAGGAGGCCCAGGGCGGGGGCGGAGCGAGGCTGAAACTGGGTGCTGGAGCTGGCTGAGTCACGTCTTGCTCTGCAGCCAGGGACCAGAGAAAGAGTGCAGAAATTTCTCCAACTTTTTTCATTTTATTACATTAGGAAGCTGTGCCTAAGAGATGGCCCAGAGAGGACAAGTGACTTGTCTAGAAACACACAGCAAATTAGTGATTTCAGGTCTCCTGAAATAGCCATAAGTTTGAATCCCAGAGCCAGAAAAAGAACTATGACCAGGTTTCCCTGCCACCCTGCACCCACCACCTCCTGAAAAAAGATTCACCAGAGATCCCTCTAATGATCATTGCTAAAAGGCACTCAAGCACGGTTGCTTCCTTGGGGAGAGCTAAGACCCTTGCAGCCCCTCTGCGAGGTCAGCTGGGTGTCAGCAAGCACCGGAAGCTTTGCCCAGTGCTGTGACATCACCAGGCAGGACCTGCTCTGCTGTGAAGGGCTCCACCCACAGAGGGGGTGGAGGGATCTCAGCTTGGGTTTTGTTCCTGAGAGAAGGGATCCAGCCCAGCTGACCGCTGACCGCAGCCTTCACCGAAACTCCCGAAACTCAGAGTCCTCTCTGCTGCTCACCTCCCACTCAGAAACCCAGGATCCCTGGAGCTCCTGCCCTGGGCGACTGAGTCAGCTGTCCTCTGCGGCCAAGTTGTGAATAACATAAAGTCAGGCCTTCCTTGACAACACATAGTACAGTGGTTAACAGGGTGGAATTTAGAGAATTCATAGTATCGGTCATCCTAACAAACCTCAGCTCATCACCAGTCAGCTGTAAGACGAGGGCAGGTTCCTGACCTCAGAGAGCCTCTCATGTAACCAAGATGAGAAGTCCTACCACACGGGATCGTTGTGAAGATTAAGTGAAATGACCTGGATACATGGGCTCAAGTTTTTTGAGTTTCCCCCTCTGTGTGTATGTGTGTGTGTGTGTGTGTGTGTGTGTGTGTGTGTGTGTAAGGATCTCACATGCTAGGTATGTGTTGTATCACTGAGCTATATCCTCAAGACCTGACTCAGTTTTGCTAGAGAAAATACAAATATTGGGTCTGGGATATAGCTCAGTAGGATAGAAGACCCTGGGTTCAGTCAAAGCTCTAAACCTTTAAACCTTGCATTTACATCATGGAATAATATGTGGAATTTGGGGGCATGGGTTCATTTATTCAATAAGCTCTGGGGTGGGGGGATGGGGGGGTTACTGGTAATTGAATCCAGGGTGTTCCACCACTGAACCATGTACCCAGCCTTTTTTTTTTTTGAGACAGGGTCTCCCTAAGTTGCTAAGCCTGAGGCCTCCCAGGAGCTGGAGTTACAGGCATGAGCCATCGTATTGGGACTAAACCTCTCTTTACCGTTGAATTTCTACTGCTCCTTCAAAGTCCAACTTGGACTTCATCTTCCTGGGAATCTACCCCAGACCAGCACCCCTCCCACGTGCTCCTGTAGGGCCCTGCCTCTTCTTTCTTGCTACTTATCATGATGTTCTTGGGTTCAGTAGATTCTTTTCTTTTTCTTCTTTTTTAATTGAGGATTGATCCCAGGATTGCTTTACCACTGAGGCCATATCCCCAGCCCTTTTTATTTTTTATTTTGAGACAGGTGTCTCTAAGTTGCTCAGGGCCTCACTAAGTTGCCGAGGCTGGCTTTGAACTCGTGATCCTCCTGCCTCAACCTCTGGAGTTGCTGGGATTACGGGCATGCAGCACCAAACCCGGACAGCATAGGTTCTGAGTGATGAGTGTCTCCTCCTTGGACTGTAAGGCTTGCCAGGTCAGGGACCTAGCAGAGCCCAGCAGAGGTGAGAGTGAGTGGTGGCAGAAAGAAAGCGGGGAAGGAACAGGCTGTCTGGGAGGCAGATGTTTCCTGGGGTCTTGTGTCCATGAAACGGCCTGGCTGGCTGTACATCCCTACGTACCTGGGACAGCAATGGCTTACACCGTTGTCCTTTCACGATTATTACTAACGTCCCCTCTCACACTTAAGAATTCAAGTTTGAAGAACAGTTTTTTTTTTGTTGTCACTGTTGGGTTGCCCCCCACTGAACCCAGGGGTGCTTCATCTCTAGCCCTTTTTATTTTAATTTTTTATTTTGAATCAGGACTCGCTAAGTTGCTGAAGCTGGCCTGGAAGTTGTAATCCTCCTGCCTCAGTCCCCAAGGAACTGGGATGGCAGGTGTGCACCAGGGCCCCCAGTCTAAAGAATAAATTTTACAATCACCCTCTGGGGACAGGAAGTCTAGTCTCAACAACCAAAGGTTTCTGTTGGTCTTGGTTATTTTCTTTTGCTTTCCTTTTGTTCCTGCCTTCAGTTGTGCCACGGGAGGTTTTTTGTATGTTTTTTTTTTTAAGAGAAAATCAATTTTATTTAGTTTTTCATGTAACTTTCGTTGTTCTGACACTTCGTTGTGCATGTGGTGCTGGAGTTTGAACCCGTGCCAAGCAAACGCCCTAACCACTGAGCCACCGCTCCAGCCCCTTGTCTGTTGGTTTTGGTTTTGGTTTGGGTACTGCGTATTGAACCCATGAGCTCTTCGCCACTGAGCCATATCCCCAGCCCTTTTTATTTTTTTTGAGACGCATCCAGCATACCACGGGGTATTGATGGAATACTTCATTAAAAGTTTGGGCTATTTGGGGTATGGACAGGAAATGAGCACCAAAAAAGAGAATAGGTCAGAGAAAAATTCCAAATTGAGGGAGGCGGGTCTGGCAAGAGAGCCTAACACTAGACGTTCCTCTCCTAGGAGACTCAGGGACTTCTGGGACTGTTTAAGAAAACCCAAATGAGAAGGCACTAAAAGTACAAAGAATTCAGTCTGGGGGGGGGCAGCAAATAAACAGGAAATTACTGCACAGTCAAGTTCTTTATGTTTCTGGACTCCCTGAGGCCTCAGCAGGGACCGCCTAGGGCTGAAAGCAGCCCGCAGCCCCCAGGGTAAAGGTGTGCATATGATTCCTCCAGCCAGTAGACAACCGGGGCTCCCAGAACCGTTTGCACCCTCATGCTAGAGTCCCCAGCTGTGCTTCTCTGCAGGGATAGGGGAGCGGAACAAGGGGACAGTTGGGGAGAAATCATGACAACCAATCCAGGGACACTCACTCACGGAGAAGTCTGGAAGAAGCTGGGCACGGTGGCGCACACCTTTACTCCCAGCAGCTCAGGAAGCCGAAGCAGGAGGTTCACAAGTTCAAAGCCAGCCTCAGCAACTTGGCAAGGCCATGAGCAACTTAGCGAGACCCTGTCTCAAAATAAAAAATTAAAAGGGCTGGGGATATGGTTCAGTGGCTAAACGCCCTGGGTTCAAACTCTGGTACAAAAAAAAAAAAAAAGCGTAGAGG
Organism: Aplodontia rufa; assembly: GCA_004027875.1. Taxonomy (NCBI): domain Eukaryota; kingdom Metazoa; phylum Chordata; class Mammalia; order Rodentia; family Aplodontiidae; genus Aplodontia; species Aplodontia rufa. The sequence goes on from PVKS010004982.1 coordinate 81,741, forward strand.
AGACCTTGAGGAGGCATCTAGCCAGCAAATATTCATTAAGCCTTACAGAGTGCCAGGCACTGGGCTAGGCCCTGGGGATAAAGAAATGAAAAACACAGTCTCACCCTGTGGAAGCAGAGGCTCAGGGGGAAGCCAACTAGGCTCTGCCACTGGGGTGCCTGGCTAGTGATGCTGGGATGGAGGGAAGCCAGGAGCAGGGCAGGAGCCAAGGAAGTGCCCAAACCCAGACAAGGTGGGGGTGGTAGAGACATGACCTCTGATCTCAGACCTGGAGAGGAGCAGAGTCAGCCAAGCCAAGAGTAGGAGGCAGACGGTGTAAGGAGGAGTTTGAGGCACAGAGGGAACGCTTGCATGTTGGGGAATAGCAGTGTTGTGGACCTTGTGTATTTTGCTATGCTTGAAGCAGAATTATTCAGGAGCTGGGGGTGTAGCTCAGGGGGAGAGCACTTACCTAGCAGGCCTTAAGTCCTGGGTTCCATCCTCAGCATGGGGCAGGGGAATTACGCAAAACTTGGAGTTGAGGCCAAAAATGCCTTCCTAATCTTTCAGAACCATCCTAGAGCATCAACCAGCTGATCTGAAGATCTCTGACTTATATTTACTATTGAATAGATCCCTAGAGGACTCTGTAAATTAGATATTTAGCTTGTAGGAAATTGACAACTTGAAAGTCATATCAGGTTGAAAAGATAATGTAAAAATTTCAGCACTGCTGTCTTATTCTCTTTTCCACTAACTTTATTTATTATCATCATCATCATCATCAGTAGTAGTAGTAGTAGTACTGGGGATTGAACCCAGTACCAATATCCTCAGTACTTTTAATTTTTTATTTTGAGACAGATGCTTACTAAGTCACTGAGTCTGGCTTTGAACTTTCAATCCTCTTGTCTCAGCCTACCAAATTGCTCCACTGACTTTATATATGATCTCTTGTACCCTCTGTTGAACCACCTTTATCCCTTTATTGAATTAAATAAAGCTTTGGCTGGGAGTGTAGCCAATGGTAGATTGTGACATCCTGGGTTCCATCCCCAGCAAGTCAAAAATAAACAAATAAATAAATCTTTAATGGGTGCTTACTATTTATCTATTACCATTTAACTTCATGAAATTATACTTCAGCAGAATGTATATAAGGTCATGGTGGAACAGGGGGCCTTAGTATGTCATGCTAAGGTAAAGGGAAATCTCTCTGTTTAACTTTATTAGACACTAAGGAAATGTTGTGTAGTGTTCTGGAGAGGTTTTGTTTATTTTCAGGGTGTGCTGGGGATTGAATCCAGAGCTTTGCCCTTGCTAGGCAAACTCTCTCCCAATTGAGCTACATCCCCAGGACCCTGTACTGTAACTTCTTGCATACAATCTAGCAATGCCGTTCCTAGCATCTGCCCTAGAGAAATGAAAAGACTTATAGAGGACTGTTCACTGCAGCCTTCAAACTCATCAAAATTTGGAATCAACCCAAATACCCATGCATGAGCATATTGTCACACAGTGGACCGCTGCCTAGCAATAGCAAGGAATATATTACCGGTTTACAGAGCCTATTGGGGAACTGGGGGTGTAGCTCAATAATAGAGTACTTGCCTGGCATGGGCAAGGCCCTGGGTTCCATCCCCAACACTATAAACAAACAAACAGAAAAAGACATACTGGGTAGATTTTAGAAGCATTAATGGGTGAAAACATCCAGTCACAAATGAGTTCAGACTGTATACTTCCATCTATAGTCTAGAAAAAGCTACAAAATAGTGACAGGAAGGAGACCCATGATTATCTGGGGCTGAGAGTTAAAAAAAAGATGGATTTCAAAGGGAAGGGGCCAGAAGGAAGTTGGGGAGTTGACAGAAATGCTGCAGTGCAGATTTGATAGTGGTGTGGAGTACAGGATTGCACGCATGTGCCGAAACCCACTGAAATGTACGCTTAAAATGAGTGAATTTTATTGCATGAAAATGATACCTCCATGAAGCTGCTTCAAAAGGCAGGTGTGGAACAGGGCTGGAAAGATGTCTGGGTTGGCAGCCACAGGTGGGAGAGTTGCAAAGCAGGAGTGGGTGGTGCTGTCTCCCACCTCCTGCTGAGAGGTGGGTGGAGCCCACAGGTGTGTGCTCCAGAGAGGCTTTGTCTGGGCAGGTCTCTGCTGGGAGGATGGAGGGCACTCTGCCGGGGTCCTGGGCTTCCATCTCAGGCCTCAAAGGGCTGGTTCCTCTCTCAGCGCTGCTGTTTAGCAACTCTCACAAGCATGGCTGTTAACCCCTTCCCCACCTACTTGCAAGGTGGAGGGCTGCTGGGAAGGTGAAATGCATCTGAAAGCACCCGACTGCAGGGGCCATAAACGGCTAAGGTGTGAGATGACCCTAGCACTGTATGGCTTCTTGGTCCCTTGAAGACAGGGACCTGTGTCTGCTTCAATTACTTCTGTAATCCAGAGCCGCTGGAGTGTGCTCAGGCCCTAGAACATGGGGTGACCCTAGCCATTGCTTGGAGGTCTTTAAACTAAAGACATGCCAGGAACTCTTCTAAATGTTTTCTATGCAGTTTAATCCTTGCCGACCTCTCATGGCACCCTTACAACCACCCCATTTTACCTTTGAGGTGACCAGGGACCCAACATTATGACCTTGTCCAAAGCCCTATAAACTATAATGTTAAGATTCAAACGCCTGGCCAGGCATGATGGAGCACACCTGTCATCCCACAGACTCAGGAGGCTGAGGAGGCAGGAGGATCGCAAGTTCAAAGCCAGCCTCAGCAACTTAGGCCCTAAGCAACTTAGCAAGACCCTGTCTCAAAATAAAAATAAACCATATAAAAGACTGGGAATGTGGCTCAATGGTTAAATAAGTGTCCCTGGGTTCAATCCCTGGTACCAACATAAATAAATAAATAAATAAAGTTTAAAAATTGAAAAATTGAAAAAAAAAATCAAATGCCTAAGTCCTAAAGGCCTACTTTCTCTTCCTCTTTTCCCTCCCTCCCTTCCTTCCATTTTGTGGGATAGAACTTAGTGTCTTACATTTGCTCGGCAAGTGGTCTACCACTGAACCATACCCCAGTCAAGGCCTACACTCTTTTTTTTTTTTTTTTTAACAATTTTTATTTAGTTTTTCATGTGGCTTTCCTTGCTCCAAGACCTCATGTGTATGTGGTGCTGCGGTTTGAACTCGCGTACTCGCGTATGCCTGGCAAGCACAGTAACTGCCGAGCCACTGCTCCAGTCCCAAGGCCTATCCTCTTAATCACTGGTCTGTTTGTCAGTGAGTCTCCAACTGTTAGTCTAAGCTCCCTTACACTCACTGAAAAGTATTATTTTGATATTATTATTACTGTAAAACTATCATGAATTTTTAAAATGTATATTTAAAAATAACAATAATAGCTGGTGTATGTGATGTCACAAGCTTGTAAAGCCAGCTACTCAGGAAGCTGGTGCAGGAGGAGCACAAGTTCAAGGCCAGCCTTGGCATTTTAGTGAGACCCTGGTTCAAAAGGGGCTGAGGGTGGTGGTGCTGGAACAGTGGCTCAACAGTTACGGTGCTTGTGTAGCATGCGAAAGGATGCGGGTTTGAACCCCAACACCACATATACTACAAAGTGTCAGAGCAGTGAAGGCCACATAGGAAACTAAATAAAATTGAATCTCTCTTTCTCTCTCTCACTGTCCCTCTCTCTCTTAGAAAAAAGGGGTGGGCAGTCTGAGGGTGTCACTTAGTGGTCTAGTGCTTGCCCATGCACAAAGCTCTAAGTTCAATCTCAGTACTACAAAAAATTAAAAGTAAACAACGCTTTAAGTGACGGGGCGGTTCCTAGTGAAAACAAAACACAGATGTGACCACAGAAATGGGTGGTTGCAGAAGAGTGGCGGGGATGCCTTTGGAGTTAAGGTCGATAGATAAACATGGCTATCTCCTGGACACTGGGGTTGCTGGCGCTCAGAAATGGCACCCCAAAGCAGGTGCGTTGGCACAAGGAAATAATTGGAACTAAAGATTGGAAAGACTCGGAAGCATCCTCAAAAGCATATTCTTTCTCTGACCTTCTTCTGCCCTCCTGTCTCCCACCCTTCTTGTCCCCCAAAGTGAGACACAGAAAAATAGAAAACAGAATTCCTCTCCCCCAAGGTGAGTCATAGCATCTAGAACCCCTGACCCCCAAAGCAAGCCATAAAACCTGGAATAGTCACTTTTCTCCCTTGAAGACCCTCATTCCGACTCAAGGGCCAGATGGTTTCTCTCATCTGTGGAAGCTAGAATACATGGGGAAGCAGTATGTTAGATGGCTAAGCTAACAATAACTTCAAATTGTATGATTCTTAACACAACAGGGGGATGACTCCCTAGGATACCTGGAGGCGTAGGGTGGGGGACAGGGTGCGGGGAGGGCTTAGGAAGAATATCTAGGAGACTGGAGGGTGAGAATATTGGGGAATCATCTCAGAAGGAGATCTCTGACCTCCACGAGATATCCATTTAACTCAGGGGTTCTTCTGGGGGAAACAGCAACATGGGGAACCCAAGCTGGGCATCCATGACATGGCATTAGCCCTGGATAACTAAGTATATATACATTTGTTCTTGAATGTTTGATAATGTTTCCCCCTCAATCGTAACTCCATATTCATCTAATTAAAAAAAAAAAAAAGAAAAAAAAAGACCCTCATTCCCAGGAGGGAAGCAGTCTCCACTGAGGCCCAGAGGAATCTGAACAGCAGGCCTTGCTGGGTGCCCTCAGCCCGCTAGATTTAGATCATGCCCTTTATTCAAACAGATTTTTACACAGCTGTACATTCTCCATCAAAACCAAGCATGAGGACACTTATCCCTGGGCCTCTGGGTCTTCCTTTCTGAAAGCTCCGTAAGTGTGAAACTTCAGTTAAACGCACCCATTTTGCTTTGCTCTTGTTAACTTGTCTTTTGTTATAGTAGTGGTGACAGTGACCCATATCATACTTCCTACTTCCACCAAGTCTCTCTGATTAAAGGCAGGATGAGAAAAGAGACTCCAATCCAGGTCCCCACGTCCACAGCCATCGAGGTTTGCAGGAAGATAGATCCTCTGGGACTTGTGGAAATGTCATGAATGAACAAGGGCCCCATTCCTGGGGCAAGGGAGAGTGTAGCTTGCTGGAGGTGCTTCTGGGAAGCAAGGTTCTGGGGCAACCTAGGGCCCTGCTGAAGCCAGAGTGCAGGGAACAGGTCACAGAGGGATGAGTTGAGCGTGTGGGAAGTTCTCAGATCAAGAATTTTATTTATTTTAGTGGGGCATGGTGGTGCCCACCTGCAATCCCAGCTGCTCCAGAGGATTGAACCCAGGGCTGTTCTACCACTGAGCTACATAGTCAGCCCCGTTTTTAAAAGCAAATTTTGAGACGGTCTCACCAAATTGCTGAGGCTGACCTTGAACTTGCAATCCTCCTGCCTCAATCTCAAATTACTGGAATTACAGGCATTGGCCACTGCACCCAGGAGGACTGATGGTCTGTAAAGGAATCCTGGACCAAGTGAGAATGTCATTTGATCTTTCTGGGACTCAGTTTCCTTATTTGTAAAATGAATACAAAAATTCTTAACTTTGGGGCTAGAGCGGTGGCTCAGTGGTTACGGTGCTTGCCTGGCATGCGCAAGTACACAGGTTTAAACCCCAGCACCCATGTACACCACTAAGTGTTGGAGCAATGAAAGCCATGTGAAAAACTCAATAAAAATTGATTCTCTCTCTCTCTCTTTCTCTCTCTCACTGTCCTTCAAAAAAAAGAAAAACTTAACTTCTTGGGAAGCTGAGGTAGGAGGATCGTAAGTTCAAGCCCAGCCTATGCAATTTACCAAAAACCCTATTTCAAAATAAAATGAAAAAAAAGAAAAAGAAAAAGAAATGGGGAAATAGCTCAGTGGTGGAGAGCTTGACTAGTATGTGAAAGGCTCAGGAAGCAGGGGTGTACCTAATTTCCAGGTTGTTGCAAACTTTAGAAAATACTTAAATTAAGGTCGGGCATGGTGGCACATGCCTATAATCTCAGCTCAGAGGCTGAGGCAGGAAGATCACTAATTCAAAGCCAGCCTCAGCAACTTAGTGAGGCCCTAAATAATGTAGTGAGACCCTGCTCTTAAAAAAAAAACAAAAAACAAACAAAAAAAAAAAACGGCACTTCACTTCACTGGAGTAACTAGGCCCAAAGAATGTTTTCAGTAAATAATAGCTGCCATTACTTTTCTTATTAATATAATTAATTCCCTCTGGGGAGGATGAGGCTGGAGGAGAGTTGGTAAGAAGGTCAGGGCCTGGGCCCGATCTCAGAACCAATCCCAACTGACCTGCTCAAGAAATCAGTTGATTGGTTCTTCATAGGACCCTGGCACTATGTCACTCAATCCAGGCCACTGAAAATAGAGTTGTCTGTCACCAGACAGAAAAGACTCTTCTGGGAAGACCACCCCTTGAATCCTATTGCCCAGGGCCAGGGCACCCAAGCAGCCAGCCCCACCTGGTTTCCTTCCATCAGTACCTCTGGTTCTTGGAACTCCCTGCCCATATCTCATCCTGCAGCAAGGCAAAATTTTGGCCCAAGGACCACCCATGAGCAGCAGAAGCCAAACCTAAAGTCCTCAGCCTGCCATCTCCACAGTGACAAGCTGGATGGAGCTGGCCCAGAGGAGAATACAGGATTCTGAGCTGTCTCTGGCACCTCCGTCCACCTCATCTTTCTGGTTGCCTCTATTGCCCTCACCTAATGCACCCCCCAACTCTGCACCTATCCTTCTCTTCTCTGTCCCTTACTGACTCTCTTAGTTGCCATTCCACCTGTCCTAATCTCTTTCTGAAAAGGAGCAGTAAAAAATTTAG
>PVKS010004983.1:0-88591 GCA_004027875.1 Aplodontia rufa
TTCTTTTTTTTTTTTTAAAGAGAGAGGGACAGTGAGAGACAGAGAAAGAGAGAAACAACTTTATTTAGTTTTTCACATGGGCTTTGTTGCTCCAACACTTAGCTGTGGACGTGGTGCTGGGGTTTGAACCCGGGTCCTCGTGCTTGCCAGGCAAGCGCCGAAACTGCTAAGCCACCGCTCTAGCCCCTGTTTCCTTTCATTTCTAACAAGAGAATAGGCCTTTCTTTTTTTGGTGTTGGAGACTGAACCCAGGGATGCTTAACCACTGAGACACATCCCCAGCTCTTTTCATTTTGAGACAGGGTCTCGCTAAGTTGCTAGGCTGGCTTTCATCTTTTGATCCTGTCTCAGTCTCCTAAGCCACTAGGATTACAGGCGTGCACCACTGTGCCCCGCTGAACAGGTGAATCTTTACCATGAGTCTGCCTTTCCTCCTGGAACTGAAAACAGCTATCTCGTTGACATTTTCCTCACTTTACCATCAGAATCTAAACATGCTATAGTCTTTCTCATCCCCAAAATAAAATCCCTCAATTCTAATCTCCTCTAGTTTCTGCTTCTTTTTCTTCCCAGACAGCATCCTGAAAGGACTGGGTACTCTGTGACCCCATTTCCTCACTCTGCACCCTTTTAATTAACCATCACCCGACTTTTACCAACCACTTCTCTGGAACTTCCTTGCTGCTGAGGGCCAACAGCCGTATTTGCTCTCTGCCTGCTCTCTGGGCAGCCGGTCACCCCTAACTACTTGCCCCTTCATGGAACAATTCTCCCTTGGCTTCGGTGATTCCAAGCTTTCCTCTCGTCTCCCTGGCTTTCCTTCCCCATTTTCCACACTCACTCACCTCTGCCTCCACCTGCCTTTGAATGCTGAAATGCCCAGAGTTCCCTCCCTGGCCATCTCTCCACTTCAAGATCTTCATTCTCATGTTTCTGATACGCAGATGACTAGCAAGTCTGTTTGTAGCCCAGATTCTTCTTCTTCTTCTTTTTTTTTTTTTTGCAGTGCTGGGGATTGAACTTAGGGCCTGTGCAAGCTAAGAAAGTGCTCTAGCAATCAGCTAAATTCCAAGCCCAATTGTTCCTTTTAATTCTAGACCTCTAATATATACACCTGACACTTAAGCCTCTCTACTGGGATATCTGCTAGGTATCTCACATTCAATATGTCAGACTAGTTTTTCTCTACAAGTCCTCTGCATCTGCTCCTTCTGGAATGCTCTGCCCTCAGACACTAACACGACTGGCTCCTTTGTATTTTTAGGTTTCAGTTCAAATGCTGTCTTCTCACAGGCTTTTCCTTGACCATCTTCTCTAATTTGTCCTTCATAGCAAGCCACAATCCAGAACCATCTAAGTGTAATACTTACAGCTACATCAAGTTATTAGATCCATCTACGGCTTGTGTCTCACTATCAAATGGAAGTTTCATAAGACATTGTTTCATTCGTTCACTGCTATACTGCTACAGCACCTGATCTCATAAATCTTAAGAAATATTTGTCAAATAATTATGAGCATTGAAAATGCTATGCTAAGAGAAAGAAGCCAGACACTAAAGGCCACACAATGTATGGTTCTATTTATATGTCTAGAAATGTCAAATTTATAGAGAGGGAAAATAAGTTAGTGGGACTGGGGAGGTTCAGGAGAAATGAGTGTGACTATTAATTGGCACGAGGTTTCCTTCTGGAGAGGTGAAAATGTTCTGAAATTAGACAGTGATAATGGTTGTACAATCCTGCAAATATGCCAAACCCCACTGAATTGTACTTTTAATGAATTGTACAATATGTGAATGATAAGTCAAAATAGCTGGTACAAAACCAAAATTTACTCCACACCTACCCCACCTTCTATATACTCCTTGAGAACAATACACCCATCCTAGGACTCTCAATCATCCTAATCTGAACACTCCTCTCAACTCTGGCTTCTACAACCATCAGTACAGTTAACATCTGATCAGTGAGAAAATCCTAACAATTTCCATGCTCGCAAAGCCACTTCTTTCCAATCCCTTCACCTCACTGATCTGAGGTCTCATCACTTTTACTTGGATTATTTCAATTACATCCTAGTGATTCCCTCCACCAAATCTGTCCTTCATGCAACTGCTACAAGGAGTGATCTAAATATAATTTCCACTATATTCCATGCTTGCCTGACATCCTTTGTTGGCTTTCTCTAACTGTTACGAAAAAATCCCAGACTCTAATACGTATAAGAGAGCCTTCTTAAGATGGACCCTGATAGTCCTGTGCCACCTCATCTATTCCTTATGATCTGCAGCCGTGAGGAAACTGGCCATGAGTTGTGAACACTCTGCCTTTTCATTTTTTAAACATGCCACTTCCTCTGCCTGGAACACTCTGGCCCCTACACTGTCTTTAATTCCCACCCTTCTTTAGGGTGCAGTCCACACATCCTATTTACCAGACATGCATGAGATATCTTTCTCTTCAATATGCTAAAAATCCCTTTTCCATACTCTTCCAGCCATCAGTGCAATGCCTACCTGTGCTCTTGTAACAGCTATCATTTCATAAGGTCTTTACTCCTCATAGTGTGTTATTTCCACATGAGGAAACAGGTCCAGTGAGGTTGCTGTCCTAGTCAGTGGCAGAGACAGGATTTCAGGTCTAACTCCAACGTAACTGTCTATTTTCCTAAACTGTCTCCAGTAATTTCCACTCTGCAATTCAGTTGCCTCCAAAATGGTGAAATCAATGAACTCCACCCTCTGTCTTATTTGTATCCCCAGTTCCTGGTGCAGTGCTTGACCCTTGCTTGCTGTTTGCAGAACAGTGAAAGCTGACAGGTGTGAACTAAGCATAGGAAACTTGGGCTATGTCCCCAGTAGGGGTCCAACAAATCCTTCTGGAATGAATGTGTAAAGCAAATACTTTCTACCTTTTGGAAAACATATTCAGGTGGTGCTAACAACTAACAGCGAACAATAAACATGTCTGTGCATTTGAACTGCTCATCTATACGAGTTAAGTTCTCTGTTTACATTTCTTCTTCTAGTCAAGATCCCAGAGTGCAGAAGGTTATCTCCATTGAAAGACCAGGGTGCTCATGGGCAATATAGGGCTGTTTTTCTCCTTAACACCCCTCCTCTTTCTCAAGTTCAACTTCCCACCTTATTCTGCCAGGGTCTGAGCTTTGAAGGCAAAAACTCAGAGCAAGCCCCTATTTTACTTCCTCTCTCTCTCTCACATCTTGGCACCATGTCAGGTCCTGGAGATGATAAAAAGCAGATTTAGCTCCTTGCACCGTCGTAGCCTTATCCGGGCCCTCCTGTCACCTGTCGGTTCCCTCGTGGCCCTGGTGCACAAGATCCGGGTTTGTCCTGACTGATAGCCCTTTTTATATGAAGACGGCTGGGGGCATTAAATAGCTTTTTTATTTTTTAACGCCAACACACCCTCCCGCTCAACCTAGCAGGCCCTTTCCCATCAACAGCGCTCCAAACCCGCGCAGGCAGGGACCCTCTCCTCGCTGCCCTCCCCGTCTCGCTGGTGCCTTACAGGGGTCGGATCAGCAGCTGGTCGCTTTCTTCGGCAGGAATCGCAGACATCCTTAAGTTCGACTCGAGTGCAGTGGGGCCCACGACTCCGGAGCCCTTCCGAAGTGGAAGCACAGTCGCGGACAACTACAGAAGGAAGACCCCCATCCACCTAGAGACAACTTCCGCCACTCCGGCGCCCGCCGCTTTGGGCTCCGCCCGTCGACTTCCGGTCTGAGAACCAGGCTCTGGAGGTTCCTCGCCGCACCGGGTCCGGGAACCCTGGGCGGGCCCTGAGGTCCGCGCCTGCGCACCGCCTCGGGGGCGGGGCCTGGCGGACGTGGGCAGGCGGTCTGGAAAAGCTGGCGCTGGAATTAGAACTTGGAGTAGCTGCGCTGGTGCTGGCGGCTGGCGCTCCACGTCCAACAAGCAGCGAGGCGCAGGCGGCTCGGGGACCGGCCCGCGGCCGCGAGGTGAGCGCCCCGGGGCTCGGGACCGGGCTCTCGGGCGTTGGCGGGAACGCGGCGGGAGGGCGTCGCCGGCGGCCGGGACGGATGGGTGGGGCCCTAGGGGAGTCCGCGGTGCCGCGGGGACCCGCCCTCGCGCGGAGGTGCTGGCCGCGGGCGCAGGGGCAGGGGACCGGCTGGGCGAGGGAGGGATGCTGGCGGTCGATTCGGTTGTGCGGAGCGGGCGAGGACGCCGGGGATGGAGCGCCGAGCTGCGGGCCGGCTCATGGGCCAGGTCGGCGGTGCCCGGAGCGGGGCGCGGCGAGAAGCTCACTGCCTGCTGGCGCGCGCTCTTCTCCCCTGCACTCGGTTACCGTGGCATCCTCTGCACCAGTGACAGACGCGTGCGGGGCAGGTGGGTGACCTGCAAGAGCTTGGAAGTCCATCCTGTTTGGGTCCCAAACTTGGCCCGTCAGCTCCTAGCCTGGTGACCTTGGGCGCGTCGCGGAATCTGCTGGAACCCCGGCGACCTCTGGTGAACACGCTGCCCTACTACAAGCTTCGTGATCAGGTGCAAGGCCAGCGGTTCTTGTAGCCCTAAGAGTTCCCGGTTCGCGTAGCGAGTCCACTGTTGTGCAGTGGGGGTACAGAGAGGAACAGCCCTGCCTTTGGCCGGTTTGGAGAGTTATTAGTAGCCGCAGATTGGAATGCTATGTAGGTAGGTCTGTGTTCAAGCTTTGGGTCCTTTAGCTCAACCTGGAGGGCCAAGGTTTTCCGGAAAAGCAGCAGCCTGAAAAGAGCCATGAAAGGCAACATCTAATGACTAAAAGGTGAAGAGCTTCCAGCAAAGCGTGGGAACACAGCTTAGTGCTGCAGAGAACCAGGGCGGCTTTGCATGGCTGAGAACTGAGCTAGCGTTCCCGCAAGCCCTGGAAGATGTGCCTGTAGGGAGCAGTGGGTCAAGGCGGTCCATGCCACTGTAGATCTAATTGTAAGAGACCAGTGAAAAAATTACAAGCATGCTAGTAGTCTCGGATTTATAGTTGAAAAAGTCATTTAAATCATTTTGGTTGACGAGTGGTGGTAGATTCAGAGTGGCAAAGAATCCTGTAGGACAAAGCCCCCTGTTCAGGAAATATCCTCAACAGGTTTCTAGATTCTTTAAATGATTTGCCAGAGTCTGTGTACTTGTGCATTTTTAGGTTGAGAATCCATCACTTTCATCTTAATGAAAAATGAGTTGTGTGTACTAGTAGTCTGGTGATGATATGGGGCCTTTCCAGAGCTGGATTAAGAAACTCTGCAGGTGTAAACAAGGGATCTTGGTGCTTGAAGGACAGCCAGGGGGGTGGGTGGGTGGGGGGGATTGATTTCCTGCTTTCTAGCAGCAATAACACAATTTCCGGAGAGGGAGGAGGCGAACTGGTGGGGATGCTGATATGTTCAACTTTAGGCATTTTTGCTTTAATGAGCCCCTGGAATATCCAAGTGACAACCAGCATCCTTGGCCTCATTTTTAAGCATGAGTAATTTAGAGCAAGAGTTCTTTTCCTAAGAACATGCATCACAATAGCAGCAGATATCAAAGACTTTAATGAGTGCTGTTGCCCCGAAGCTCCTGGACTGATGTTGAGAAGCAAGTCTTCTGGCGTTGCAGAGGCATCATAGTAATGTTTCCAGATCATTCTAGGGTTCTAGGGATTTGACGGATGCTTCAGGAGTCTGCTAACAATACAACCGAATTTTATTTTTAAAACATTTAAAATTATATCCATGGGTTTCACTTTCTTGGATGCAGTCAACCCCAGATTGAAAATATTTGAAAAAAAAATTGCCTTTTACTGATCATGTAGAGACTTTATCGTTATTTCTAAACGACACAGTATGACCACTTCTCTCATAGAATTTGAACTGCTTTAGGTATGCTGAATAACCTAGAGATGATTTAAAGTATAGGTTATACGCAAACACTATGCTGCGTACCTGTGGGGAGCTGGATTGTCCCCCGGGAGCCTATCAGGAGAAGGATGAGTGCCGATGGCTGGAACCCGGGTCCCCCCTCGTCCCGGGACCCCTTCCCTCCCAGCCGGGGAAACAAGGCAACCACACGCAGCTGATGGCAGCCCAGAATCCCTTTATTATTAAGGCGCACAGGTTTTTATATAGGGAGGAGGGGAGACAGCCAAGGAATCAATAATCCTTAGGGAGTTGCCAGGGGTTATGCAGATTTCGAGTACAGACAAACAACTAGGTAACAGCACATTCCAACCCACTCTAACTCTTTGCATAAGAATTAGGAAGCCTAGCAAAGCACAACCTAGCAGCCCTTCCTGAAGGAACTTGTGGAAATAGTAACAAGATCACTCTAGGGCAGCTGTTGAAACGGAGTGAAGGGCAGACCCAACACAAACCAACATTTGGACCTGTCAGAAACTGCTTACATATACTTCATGCTGCTGCATTAACTCAAGTTTTGTGTAGACCTGGGATTAAAGCTCTCCTGCCATCTCTCCCTTCTGAAAGTGTGATGGCAACACCGTCCTCTGCCACTTACCTGCGAGAGCCACCCAACGGCTCCAGTTTGCTCTTATCTCATGCACTTGGTTTCTCACTGAGTGGCCAGAGTAATTGTTTTAAAAACAGAAATCTGATCATGCCCCTGACTGTCTTTCCGTAAAACCCAAGACAAACCACGGTATTTGCATGACCTGCCCGGCATTCTGTGGCTTTTTCCTCCTGTTCTAGCTGTGTTGCCCTGGTACTCACCTCGCACCAGCATGCTCCCGGGGATCCCTGAGCTCACCTACTCTACCCACGGCATTTCCTCCGCAGCTGGGCCAGGCTGGGCAACTTAGTGAGACCCTGCCTCAAAGTAGAAATTTAAAAAGCCAGGGGTGTAGAGCACCCCGATACTGCAGGACAAAAACGGAAGCACCCCCCTTCCTCTGACCACTACCCCTCCTCCTTAACTTTAGTTTTCCTCTGAGGAACAAGTGCTCTCTTAATGTTTTACGTCTGTTTTTCTCGTTGGTTCATCTGTTCCCTCTAAAAACACACCCCCTGAGGTCAGGGGCTTGACCTCTGTCTCTGATGCACCCCCAGTACCTACTAGCTGCTCACTAACCACTGCACCATGAGGAAAGTAAAGGCATGGAAAGAAGGTGGACGATGAGGCTGATTCTAAAGCTCAGTGGTCGCACATGGCCAGTGGCCCAGTGAGTGGACTGAGAGAGGCTTTGACTGGACCGGGGGCCGTTGGTGACTACCCCTGACTTCCTTGTTCTCCCGTCACCAGGTACACTGCTCCTCTGAAGAACTGGCCACGAGAATGAGAGGAGACTGCTGTGCAGACTCTTCTCTGCGGCGACTCTGAAGGCACTGAAACACTGTTGGGTTCTGCAGTAAGCACGTTTCCAGTTCCTTCTGTAGGGGTTGACTTTTGGTAAAAATGTGTTAGGCTGTCTTATTCATAAATTCTTTTGAGAGTTCAGTCATAGCTCATCCCTAAAATACAGACCGTAGTGCACAGTCCTGGAGCACCCGGCTGGCCATGGGGCAGATGACCATGCCACGAGATGCGGAGGCTTTAGTGAGTCCATATGGTTGGAGTTCTGTGGCCTGCAGCGTCCTGCAGGGTGGTTAAAGTTCCAAGAGGAACAAATGTGCTTACCAGACAGGCAGGTGCACCTGACGTTTCCACGGCGTTATTAAAAAATAGATGGGAAAAAAAGATCTGTTTACCGAAAGTCATCTCCTTACCCGGAGCTGGCACCTTGGAGTGTTTTTATGTCAGCTTTTACTTAAAGATTTTAAGACTTCACATTTCTGAGAGGTGTGTGTGCCATTTCAGTCCCACAGGTCCAGAGTGGGAACCTGGCGTGGGACCCGATTTGTGGCACCATGCTGGGACCCCTGGGCTGCTCACGTTTTGCTCAGGTCTTGAACAACTGAAGCGAGGTACCACACTTGAGCACCAGAGGACAGGATCTTACCTGCGACGAAAGTGCTCTTCTCACCTCTCTTTAGGACAGGGCTTCTGCCTTTTGATTTTGTAATTTTGTAGAATTTTGTAATTTTTTTTAAGGTGGTGCCAGGGCTCGAACCCAGGACCTTGCACTTACCAGGCAAGTGAGCTACCACACAGCTACCCACCCAGCACAACTTTTTATTACTTGATAGGAAAAGAAGAGTGAAAAATAATAGCATCCAAGGGAAAAGACTGTGATTTTAATAAAGGTGCACTTAGAATTGAGGGAGCCGACTTCTGCTCCTGCAGTGCTAAAGGGACCTGATGTTGCTTTTCTCATCGTTCCTCCAGGGCTCTTCTCCGGTTCATGCTATGGTGAAAAATGTTTCGGAAAGGCAAAAAGCGACACAGTAGTAGCAGCTCCCAAAGCAGTGAAATCAGCACCAAGAGCAAGGTAGGGGCTAGGCTGGAGCAGCTCCTTCCAGCTGGGGCTTCAGAAGCACAAGCTACGGACGGACCGCCCCGCTGCCTTCCTGCTGCATGATGTTTCGCATTCATTTTTTTTGCAGTACAAATACGTTTTTGGTTTATTATGTTTTGGTAGATTTTCTGAAATTATTATTTGGTTCCTGGGATTGAACCCAGTGGCCCTTAATCACTGAGCCACATCCTCAGCCTGTTTTTAATTTTTGATTTTTAATTTTGAGACAAGGTCTTGCTAAGTTGCTTAGGGTCTCACTAAATTGCTGAGGCTGGCTTTGAATTTGCCTCAGCCTCATAAGCTGCTGGGATTACAGGCGTGTACCACTGGACCTGGCTGGATTTTCTGAAATTCTTAAATCCAGTAAGCTAGATAGGACACAACTAAAAATGGTCTCATTGAAACTAACGCTGATTTAAAATTTTTTTAGATAATGGAAATTGCAGATACTAAGGGGCGGGATCTCTTGGATTCCAGAGTTGTGCACATAACATTTATATCGCAGTGAGACTGGTTAATACCTGTACACCAGAGACTTTTAAAATGTAGTTTGAAGGTGTGCATAGACGTACTTTACATGAAACAAACCTGAATCAAAAGTTTTTACAGAACATTATTTCTAAAGAAATTAAGCACACTGAATATAGTTCTGTGGAATAAACTACTTATGTATGGGATTTTAAAAATTTGGCTTAATGATTTGTTGGTCAGTAAACACTGGTGGTTATGGGCTGGTCTCTGGTGAGCCTGTTATTGCTGAGGGCCAGGCACAGGTGGGGACCCTGCATCAGGAAGGAGGAGACTGGACTTGAGGCCGAGCTGTTCACCAGCTGTGACCTGGGCTCAGTCACTTAGCATCTGGGGTCTTTCCTCATTAGTTGGACAGGGACCTTCCTCCCTGCCTGGCCTTCTGCACAGTGTTCATTTTGGTTTCCATGGAAATAACAGGAAATCAGGGTATAGGTCTTCAGAGAAGACGGAAACATCAGGCATCTTGTAAGGAGGTAGAGGGAGGGGCTCAGGTGTAGACCAGGTGTGGACAGCACACGTGTCTGACATGAGATAGGAAGTAGTGGATTGCATGGTTCTTTGATGTTTGCTGGAGAGCGTTTTCCGGAAAATCTGTTCTAGTCTGTCTGCTTGAATCATTGACCTGATTTTATATGTCAGCTCATCTTGATCATTTGAACGTGTTTAGTAGTGAGCATGAGAATTCAGGGCTTCTTACTGTGTAGGCTTCTTGTTTACTCATTTTCTCCTCCTCAGTCTGTGGATTCCAGCCTTGGGGGCCTGTCGCGATCCAGCACTGTGGCCAGCCTTGACACGGACTCCACCAAAAGCTCAGGTGTGTAAAAGGGCTGATTGCACGCTTCTGCCTCATTTTTGTTATCGAAATAGGGTTTCTCAACTTGCTAAGTTGCTGAGACTCTTAGAACTAGTGCTCTGCCTCAGCCTCCTGAGTGCTGGGATTTCAGGTGTGTGCCCCTGGGCCCAGCTTCCTCTGCCCCCACTCTTTTTTGTTTGTTTGTTTCAGAGAGAATCAACTTTTAGTTTTTCATCTGGTCTTCACTGCTCCAACACTTAGTTGTGTATGTGGTGCTGGGGTTTGAACCCAGGTCCTCATGCATGCCAGGCAAGCACTAACCACTGAGCCACTGCTCCAGTCCCTTCCTCTTCCACTTTTTTTTTTTTTTTTTTTTTTAAAGAGAGAGGGACAGTGAGAGAGACAGAGAAAGAGAGAAACAACTTAAATATTGAGTTTTTCACGTGGCCTTAGTTGCTCCAACACTCAGTTGTGTACGTGGTGCTGGGGTTTGAACCCGGGTCCTCGCGCTTGCTAGGCAAGCGCTGAAACCGCTGAGCCACCGCTCCAGCCCCCCTCTTCCACTTTTGACTAGAGTTTAGAAATGGACCCACATTTGCTGGGATGTGGCTTGAGGGTATGTCACAGTTGAAGATGCTGGCCCTGGAGCCAGGCTCAGGCATATTCACAAAGTGTTCTTCATTGGGCCTAGAGCAGAGTGTTGGAAAACTTTGTGTGGTAATGATTTCATAGTAGCTTTCTAAGGAATAGGTGTCAGAGAGCAGATTACATTGGACTAATGTTTATGAGAGGGGGACAAATGTATGGGTAGTTAAGGGTAAGGATCCATTTACTCCGAGGACTCCCTTGAGACACACTAGCTCGTGGCCAGCAGGAACACAGGTAATGAAGTGCAGTGTTCTGCAGGTGCCTCAAAGTGGTAGCTCCTTAGGAATCAAAATGTGGCTCCCTACCCAAATTATAAATAAATAGCTGAGGAGTACTTGGAAATATTTATGTTCATTTTCTTACCAAAACAGGATCATAATCATAGGCTAACTAATCTGTAAAAGAGAATGTTGTAACAAAGACCATTATTTTTACTCTAGATGCCGTTAACATTTTTTTAAATGTTGACATCTTTTTATTCCAGAAACATAACCTGAAAGTAATCATACAAAGTTTCCTTCATGGCACATATCATAAATCTGTTGTGTTAACTTGTGTATTGGTTATTTTTTATTTATTTGGTACCAGGGATTGAGTCCAGGGACTCTTAACCACTGAGCCACATCCATAGCCCTTTTTTATATTTTAGTTTGAGACAGGGTCTTGCTGAGTTGCTCAGGGCCTCGTTAAGTTGCTGAGGCTGGGTTTTGATCAGCCTCCTGAACTGCTGGGATTATAGGTGTGCACTGCCACACCCAGCATGTCTTGGTTAGGTTTTATAGCACACATTGTTTCCGTGATAAGGGACTTCCTGTATGACACTATTCCATCTACATTAAACAAACATTGGCTTTCTCTAAATGGTTGAGACAGAGCAGGTGTCCTGAATCAGGAGAGTTAACCTGGTGAGGAGGGAGCTGAAACCAAAATCAAGCATCACTGTGCATCTAGAGGTACCGGATCATTATCTAGTTGACCTTTCTTTTTCCTATTCATTACTCCGAAGTGCATGTTAGTTTTTTTTTTTTTTATTAAGAGGGGACAGAGAGGGGCTGGAGCGGTGGCTCAGTGGTTTTGGCGCTTGCCTGGCAAGCACAAGGACCCGGGTTCAGACCCCAACACCATGTACACAACTAAGTGTTGGAGCAACTAAGGCCACGTGAAATACTAAATAAAGTTGTTCTTCTCTGTCTCTCACTGTCCTTCTCTCTTTAAAAAAAAAAGGGGGGGAGAGAGAGAGAAAGAGAGAAGCAATCTTTAGTTTTTCATGTGACTTTCATTCCTCAGACACTTCATTGTGTGCATGGCGCTGGGGTTTGAACTCACGTCCTCGCGCTTGCCAGGCAAGCGCTGTAACCGCTGAGCCACCGCTCCGGCCCTGAAGTGCATGTTATTGATATTAATTTATTCCTATTATTGGGACCTTTATACATCTAGTATACTGTGAGTCACTGAGGAAAAGGATTAGTGAAATTTTAAGTTCCTCCCTGTCACATCAAGAAATCTTGCATGTTCCGATTTTGTAGTTAAAGGTTATGTTCTGATGAGAGTCTGTTTTTATTTGGGAAGGGGCTGTGCAAAACCTGCAAAAGCAAGAATTGTTTTGAAGTCTCATCATTGTAACTTTTCTTTTTTCACCTGTAGGACAGAGCAACAATAATTTAGATACCTGTGCAGAATTTCGAGTAAAGTACGTTGGTGCTATCGAGAAACTGAAACTCTCCGAGGGAAAAGGCCTTGAAGGGCCACTAGACCTCATAAATTATATAGATGTTGCCCAGGTAAAAAATGTTTTTGCAGTTTAAAGCCTGTGGTTATGAAGTGCGGCCTTGGAGGAGGCTTTGCTCTTGGCCACTGGGTGGCGCTCTTCTCTTGGTGAAGCCACATTGTCAATCCTGTGCCTGAGCTCAATGGCTGTAGGTGGCACAAGGTGCCTTGGAGATGAAGTTGCTCAGAAATGTTTCTCCCTTCACACAGAGAACTTTCCACTTTTCTGGGACTGCCTGACGTTTAAATGAGGAACTTGTGTGACTGCTTCCGCTCCACAGTTTTTCCTTTGAAACAATCTGGCAGAACTTTACCCCCAAGCTCTTTCATCTCTTTAGAAACTAATTCGTAGCGCCCTTTACTTAACATGTACTGATTTCATACCGTTACCAGCAAGAATTGAGGCGAGGTGGGTTTCAAAAATATATCCAAGAAGATAATCTAATCGTGGCGGTTTTAAATAGTGACTCATATCTTCATGAAAGTAAAGGAAGTCATTTCTGTCTGAAGGAAATGAGTGAATCTAATTTGCCATCTAATAGAGAACTCTCAGTAGCCTGGACCAATCCAATTAGTTATCCCAGCAATTAACTTGGAATTTAAAGTCATTCCAACAAACCATAGGCAATAAGTCTTCTAAGAATCATATGGAAAATTGCTTATGTTCCCACTCAGAAGTACAGTAGCCTGATTTTCATTCCTTTGAAGACTGCTGCATTTCTCAGAGTCACAGAATTCTTGTTAAAAATGCCGTTATTGACAATAGCATTATTATTCCATGTTTTGGTCCTTAGAATTGCTTTAACCTGTGAGACATGAACGCTCACATTAACATCATGAAGACCCAAGAGTTAAGGCCTTTGCATAGTTTATTGATTCTATTCAGTGTTCCACAACGTTTACAGTACTGACTGTGTCCAGAGAAGACAGATTAGGCAGGTAAAACCAGCTCATGTGCTGGGGAAGACATTAGGATCATATCATACGCTGTTTCACTTATTTCCGAACAGCTCAAAATGCTGATTAACGTTTTTGTGAGCCAGATATCTATTCGCTGGCAGCTTGCTCCTGCAGTCCCAGGGTGTGGGACAGCCAGGCATCTTGCCATCTGGGTAGGACAGAAAATGACTGAGAAAAATGGTTTCCAGGGCCTTACTTCCTCCTCATTCCATGTGCTGACGACTGGTGTGCGTTTTTGAGTATTTTAAAAAATCTAAATAAAAGACTTTGATTTTTAACTTCATCAGCATCTGCAAGAAGTATCTCAGTTTGGAATTAAGGTTCATTTACCCCAAGACACAGGGATAGAACAATGTGCAGGAACAGATGGAATTTGTGGACTTTACAAGCTGAAAGATGGAGAGATTTTTCTTTTGCCTCTTTGGGGAGAAATTTTTGTCTACTGCATACCCCACATTCTCTAAAGGGCTGGGAATTGTGATGACCAGATACTGAAAGTGACTAATCAGACCTAAGACTATGATTTTAATGTGTATCTTGTCATTTTTATTTTAAAGCAAGATGGAAAGTTGCCTTTTGTTCCTCTGGAGGAAGAATTCATTATGGGAGTCTCCAAGTATGGTATAAAAGTATCAACATCAGATCAGTATGTAAGTAACAATTTATTAAAGAAAGTAGGGGATTGAGCCCTTTCAGTTAGGTCTCCTTGCGTGCAGAGTGGCTGGCAGCGGTTCTTAAATGTGGCCTATTTCTTAGGGTGAACAGGGACTTCCTTTGTATCTCCTGTGTACATGTGGCCCCAGCCCCCCACTCCAGTGTCCCAGTGCTTTTTAAACTTAGGACCCCGAGTTGATCACTAGGAAGTGGGGACAGAGGCCCAGCTGGAGTTTGGATGACCTTGCTCCTGACTGGGGTTGAATTAGGAAGGTGGGATATTGAAGGGGCTTGCATGCTGGAATGCCCCTTGGGGTGAGGGACCTACAGCTGCTTTCTGCCAGATCCATGATGTGCTGTTTGAAGCTTCATTCGTTCTGCCTGCGAGAATGTTAGGACTGGGACATTTAAAATTGCCATGGTTGTTCTCAAGGCCTCCTGATCTCTGCAGGACGTGTTACACAGGCATGCTCTGTACTTAATCATCCGGATGGTGTGTTATGACGATGGTCTGGGGGCAGGAAAAAGCTTACTGGCGCTTAAGACCACAGACGCAAGCAATGAAGAATACAGCCTGTGGGTTTATCAGTGCCACAGCCTGGTAAGGCTTGCATAACTGCGGCTGGTGTCCTGTTCGCTGAGTGGCAGAACTGAGACCACGGCTGGCTCAAGGGCTGGGGACGTGTTACCTGTGGAGCATGGCCAGCCAGCGGCCGAGGCTTGCACAGGCTGCCAGCTTACTCCCATCAGGCCCAGGAACGCAGACGTTCTGAGTAAACTTGAAGTGACCGGGATGTGTGTCCTCTCCCCGGGGGCTCCCTCCCTTCTTGTGTGGTCCTCCCACCTGTTTACTGTCTGCTATTACTGCAGGGCAGAGGAGGGGCCCACGTGTAAGGGGGCTGCAGGGATGGGTACCTGCTGGCTGGGAGGTTTGGGAGGGCAGCTGTTTAAAGGGTCAAGGTGAAGGGTAAATTAAGCTCAGGAAGAGGTGTGGGCTCTGCTTACTGTACCTTTTCACATAATGCAGGAACAAGCACAAGCCATCTGCAAAGTTTTATCCACTGCATTTGACTCTGTGTTAACCTCGGAGAAATCTTGAACTCTGCTGTCAAATGGAAGCCAGCCTCCCCTGAGCCCAGCCGTTTCCTAACCAGTCTGCAGTGTTGAACCAGTGCAGAAAGACCAGGGCATGCCCTGCTCCAGTTTTCAGAAGTGCAACATCTACCATATTGGTCATTTGTTTTTGTATTAAAATGTGTCATAATAAACTGAGTTGACGCTCAATGAGCTACCTACTTTCCGGGAGTAAAAGGAACCCCATTTGTCATTTTAAAATGCAAATAAGTTCACTCTGAATACCACTGAGGACCTGCCTGAGGAAGACTAATGGAACCCACCCCATGTGGCTTCCCAGTTACAAGGTTCAGAACAGTGGCAGCCTCAACTCAAGATGCAACAGTTCAGTAAACAGAACCTTGAAAGATCACTGCTTACGCTAGATACGTGTAAAGATGCACAGCATGCCAGTCTACTATTTCAAGACCTGTAAAATAAAACCACATCCATTGAAAAGTACTTTATTTTTTTTCCCAAATGACTAGTTAACAAGAGGAGGAAACTGGAATTAAACATGCTCTAATTATACATCATCACTGCGTTTAGGACAATGAAAATAAGGGTCAGTTTAGGTTATACAATATACACAGTTGCGCTGCAACTAGACCCAAGTAATTGAGTGGATGAGTTGAATATCATACACCTCAACATAGTGTTCTAGGCTGCTGTCCACATCTGCCTTTAACAGGTCCCCCAGGCGACCGTGCACCTGCGTCATCGTTCCTAGTAGTCAGCCCTCATGGAAAGTGGCCGGAATCCTGCAGCTGAAGCTCATGAAACAAACTTTAAACAGAGATCTCCAGTGTTCACCTTTCTCTGCTCTTTGCAAAATGGGGGGGTTGGGGGAAGCTAACAACTAGGAAAGGACTTTAGCAGGGAAGTTAATAGAATTTCTCCTGTGGCAAAAATACTGTTAATTACTGCACAATAGCACCACCAAATTGTAAGATGGAAAAGAATTTCCTAGGCATCTATGTACCAGTGAACCTGATGGGTTTGGGTCTGGAGGGCACAAGTGTGAATCAACCTGGCGCCAGGTCGTCAGAGGCTGACGGTAAGATACAGATGCGGGAGGATTGTTACCCAGTTACGAGACGTGCGCTGTGCAAAACACATCTGCTCACTTTTACATCTCTGAGAAAGTTGACTGAAGGGTTCAAACAGTAGAAATTAACAAGTGGTGAAAATAGATGTGCTTTAAACAAAAGACTTTAATTACCGATCTAACACGTTTGTGCCTGGAACGTTGAAAGGCAAAAAGCAATTGCTCTGCATCATACAACATTCCAGTTTGTTCTGACTTCCTTTATCGTAGCAAACAAAAACAATGCCAAAAAAAGAAGAGTGGCTCCAGAGTCTTGCATAAAAAGTCAAGCTGCTTCAGTCAACCGCACCATCACAACAAATGCAGAAACCGCACTTTCACCTTGCTTTCCGAGCCTAGGTTATTCCTTTACTTTGTTCAAAACCCAAGTGGGCATCACATGCCTATTTATTCTGAAAGAGTGCCAAAATTTCCAGGATTCCTTCTGTGATTACTAAATGGAGGTATGACAGTCAAGTTCATGAAACTAATGAGTTCTGATTACAACCTGATTCCCACCCCTTCCCCAAGTAGTGTACGTTTAGGAGTGACATGATGGCCTTAAACAGCAGAAGTGGGATGTTTGGGAGGATGGTGTTGCTGGGAACTTAAAGAGATTTCTGATATGCTCTTGAGTACAAAGGGACAGATTAAATTTCAAGACTTACAGTGTAGCTACCATTCCTGCTGGCATATTAGATAAATACAAGACACTAAGCTGAGTGAGTGTGCTCATGGGCTAGGAAGGGAAGGAGTGATTACAGGAAACAGCGAGGGATGTGATTCTGTTCCACAGTCTGAGCCACAGCCTCCTACTTGCTTTCTGTGTGATGGGGGCAGTGATGGAAGGCAAATTCCAAAACACCTACAGCTATACGCTAGTTCAAAGAGCTGTTTTGCAATCCATCACCCTTAGTTTTTAGCCAACTTCAGGATATGCAGTTTAGCTCCTCCTGGAACAGAACAGACTGCTGTTCCCGTCTGCATAACCCATCAGTGGCTCTGCTAGGTTGGATGGCTCACATCAGGTCAGACACACATGCAGAAGGTAGTGGAGCTGCGACCTCACAGGTTAGGGCTGGAAAGTACAAGGCTAATGTGTAAATTTCCGAGTTTTAAATAGACGCTGGGTGGATTTCAAAGGAATAGGTGTCTTTAAAGGTGAACTGATGGCGTTTTATGGAGAGAGTCCCAGGTAAGGTTGTGGACTTCTGAAGTGGCAGTTCACTGGCTTCTTAAAATAACAACCGTGCTCCTGATCACCAACTCCAGAATTGGGCCATGGCAGGCAGGAAGAATTTGGATACTCTTCACTTTAACATTTGTAGTTTACCTGTAGACGCATCCTATAGATGCAGGATCTTGGTTACGTAGTTAAAATAACTTCAGTTCACCTTTTAGGAAGTTCAGTTTTTCCTAATAAAAGTATAGCAATGTTTCATGAAAACTACAAATTATAAAAACAAATCATATATAAAAATTGCCTTTGAAATTTTAAAACAGAACAGTGATATGAGAGAAAATGGACTACCATTCGATTCATGAAATTGGTTATCTGGCAAGAATTTTGGTACCAGTAATGAAACAGGAACATGACGGTTAAAGGCTTTTGTTCAGTAGCAATTTAGTCAGCAATAAAGTGCACAAATGATACAGGGAATGCTCCCTTGCGGCTGGGATCTCCATCGATGTGGCCAATCTGAAATGAACAAAAGTTTAGATTGTTATGAAACGCTGAAGTTTAGAAGCTTTGGAGGGGCATCATAGCGTTTGAAGAGGGGATCCGTGTCCAGAACAACTTCTGCTGCTGGAGAATTACTCGGGTAAAACAGACTTGCTATTTTCCCATTTTGGCTCTCATGGTTGGAATAGAGTGCACCCCCACACAGGGGCCCTCACCCACTCCTCGGTGGGGATCCAGCGCTGCAGCGGGGCCCGTGGGGTGCTGTCTGATCACACCCCCCACTTGCCACAGTTTCAGTGAATGAAGAAATGATCAGAAGTCTGTTTCAACCCTTGCTTTGTTTTGGTGCTGAGGACTGAACCCAGGGCCCTGAACTTGCTAGGTGGCTGTTCTACCACTGAGCTGCACCCCAGTTCTGAAACTGTCACAAGTTTGTAAGGTGTTCATTTAAATTTCACCATGCATTTGTGGAAAGCTTCAGTAAAAATCCAATGATCTTCACTCTGGGTAAATTACATAAATTAGACCCAAGTATGATTTCAACAATGTAACTTACTGAGGCAAATAAAAGCCTAGAAGAAAACTCAAAAATATAAATGGGGGGTTCTTTTAGGGCAACAAGGGCCGATTATGGGCAACATTCACTTTCTTCCTTCTGTATTCTCCAAGCTTCTGGAGATGAACAGGTGTTTTCCATATGGTGAAGGCTGGGGTGCAGGCTTAGCCATACGGGACTGGGACCAGACCACACCAGTTTCCTGCTGCCTGCTGGCAGGTGGCCATGCAGGTCCTCACAGCACTGGCTCCTCATCCGGCACAACCTGGGCTCTGGTTCTAAGCTCAGCAGAAGCTGTGGCCCTTCTGCTGCCAATGCTGAGCAAGGACGGGAGCCCTTGCCCCACCAACACTTCTCAACCCCAGGGGACAAGGCCACAGGAAGACGGCGAGTGCTGCAAAGCTGAGCAATACAAGGACCCTGGAGGCCGAGGCCAAGGTGGAAACAGGTGGGTGCTCTGCCAGGGGCGGCAGGGATGTGGTCCAAACTCCTTGAGCTTGACAAAGCAAAGCAGCTCCGAGTCCTTTCCAGGGCACCAGCTCAACTGTCGTGTTTGAGCCCCGTCTACTGAGCGGGCCCGGTGTGTCCACGGGTACAGATGCCACCCAGCGCTTTACGCACACTGGTCCTCTTCCAGGTACTGAATCCTCCCACCTCTCCATGGGGGCACCTTGTCATCTTCACCAGTGTGGTGGCAACTCCCTCGCACAGCTGGCGTCACCAAGGGTAAACGCCAAGCACCTTGCCCGAGGCCCCAGTCCACAAATGAGGGCCCTGAGGAGGACACCTGAGGACAGCATGGTGCAGGACCAGCCCAGCAGCAGGGCTCTGCCCTTGAAGCCAGCATCCTCTCCAGATGTCTCGTTCCCCTACTCCAGCAACAGAGATTGTGACCCAGAGACTCAAGGCCTCAAGGTACAGGGCCTCCCTTCAGGTCCTCGAGTGCACCCTGGTACTGCATGCAGTCTGCGTGGCCTGTGGCCCGTCCCCCAAACAAGACAGCAGCCACCCGGGGACAAACAAGACCCCTCAGCAGCAGCAGGGCAGGACTGCTCAGGCAAGTGCCTCACCGAGCGGAGGGCCCCAGGGCCCACCCCGACTCACCCACCACTCCTGGTCCTCCTCCCCATCCACGACAATCACATCTCCCTCAGAGAAGGTCAGCTCATCTGGGTTGTCGGCTACACAGTTGTAGAGCGCTTTGACCCGCTTGGGCTTCAACTTGGTCTGCGTCAGGAGGGGGCAAAGGTTAGTGTGGCTGGAGGTCTAAGCACTTGGGCAGAGAGCAGGGCCCTCCTCCTGCTGGTCTCAGGAGTCCCCTCCCAAGGCCTGGGAAGCTCACAGAAGCCAAAGCAGGGGTGGATCAAGGCAGCCCAGGTGCCAGGGAGAGAAAAGGAAGAGACCCCAGCAGAGTGGGGAAAGGGAGCAGCCAGAGCAGGGCAAGGCCAGAGGCTGGAGCTGTGGCCAGATTGCCAGGTCTGCCAGGCACCCGGGTCATGCACCCTTTGCCAGGAAGAAGCCCCCAGGGGAGGCAGGCCAGCCCTCCTGGCAGGGCAGGGGAGCATGCATGTCCACTTACAGCTTGTGATTTCCTGGGCATGGGTGCAGGGGGTTGCAGGGCCACAGCATTGGACAGAGGACCGAGAGCTTCCGTTCCAGGGAGATCCACTGTGCAGGAACAAAAGGAAGCAACTTGTCAAGATGCCCATCAATCACAACCACAGGACGTGAAGGGTGACTCGGAGCCACAGTGCCATGTCAGAGGGCAGTTTCCTCAGTTGTAATGTCTTGAAGAAAAGTCCCCTCAAAGTCCAGCAACCTCCTGCCTTCAGTGGTGGAGGTGGGCATGCAAGCAGCAGGGGCCCAGGAAAGGGAAGCCAGGACTCTGGCCTTCTGCTGCAGGAGGCCCAGGCCAAGGAGGGTGGGTGGCAGAAGATGGGGGACAGCAGCGCCCTGACCAGGCTGAACACCAGCTTGGAAACACCAAGACCATGCAGAAAGAAACCCATCTGGGAATTGAATAATTACCAGGTCCTCTGGTCTGGCCTTT
The DNA here is from genome assembly GCA_004027875.1 of Aplodontia rufa. Classification (NCBI taxonomy): domain Eukaryota; kingdom Metazoa; phylum Chordata; class Mammalia; order Rodentia; family Aplodontiidae; genus Aplodontia; species Aplodontia rufa. The sequence goes on from PVKS010004983.1 coordinate 20,249, forward strand.
GTTGATCAGCGGGGTTGGCTTGTCAGCCCTACAAAGAAGGGAAAGCAGAATTACTGACACCTGAGGTTACTTGTCCAGCCTTGTCCCCCTGATCAGGATGCAGCTGCGATTGAGCTGAACAGCTGTGAGATGACTTCAACTTCTTTTTTATTGTAAAATGAAAGGCCCAGAGAGAAGCACCAGGTCCAAGGTTCCTGATCCTAAAACCAGGCCTCTTCCAAAGCACTGTGTCCACACAGGCCTGGGGCTACACGCTGGGTACAGCTAAGCCCCTGGCCTGCATGGGCCCTGTCCATGTGTAACAGGGCAAATTGTAATCTCAGGCCCGGGTGGACCTGCCAGGACCTGTCTGAGCCCCTGTCAGTGGCATCAAGACTCGGTGCTCTGTGGTCTGCTGCCAGGAACCGAGGTGGCTCAGGCCCTAAAAGTGAGCTCAGGGTCAGGCTCACCCCAAGCCATGAAGCAAAGCCACACAGGTTAGGCTGGCAGATGGGGGTGACACAGACTTGCCCCTGGGAGACCTGGATAAGCAGGTGGCTGAGCACTGCCATTTTCACCTGCAGAAGGTGGGACACCAGATGTCAGTTCTCAAAATAAGGATGGGAGAAAAAATCTGTGGTGGGCTAAGAGAGGAAGCCATCTTCAGCAGCGGGTGTCTAACTGGACCTAGCACGGAGCCAGACACAACAGGAGGGTAGGGACGGAGGGGCTGGAGGAACAGGGACCACGTGCTTTCCACTGCACTCTCATTTCCAGCAGGCGCTGCCCAGAATGACCCCATCAAAGCGCTGGTGTCTGTAGGCTCAGAACGAAGGTGAGAAAACACCACGGTGGCTTTGTTATGATTTTCAAAGAACCAAAAAGGCATAAAAACAAAGGACCCACCCATCTGACAGTCCCTCCTGTATCTCCACTGTCGCTGGCAGTAAATGTGTCCGCAGACACCACCAGGCTGAGCTCCTGCCTGCAGCCACTTAGCCGCTAAGTGCTCAAGGAGTACGGGGAACAGACTACTTCTTTAAAGGGTCAGATGGCAAAGGTTTTAGGCTTTGTGGATTAGCAAGTCTCAACTACTCAGTTCCACCACTGGGGCACAGAAGCAGCCACAGATGAGGCATAAGCGCGGCTGATTCCACGAACGTGACCAACAGCATGGACTTCGAATTTCAAGTGCCATGAATATTCTCCTTTAGTCTTTGTGTGTGTGCTGACCACTATTTAATTTACAGTATATACATATCATAAAAGCTCACAGATTTTTTTGAACCATTTATAAGCACAAAAGTGACCATTAGCTTGTGGGTCATAGCTTGTGGACTCCTCTAAGAAAACAAATATGAAAATTCTGATTTATGCCATGATCAAAATTATTGAGGGGATGCTTCTTTTACGAAGAGGACACACCATATTTCAGTTCAAAAGCCACTGGCAGTGACAACATGACTGTGCATCGGAACTGTCTTGGACACCCTGACCACACCACATTAAAACCAGTAAAACCAGACAGAGGGGAAACCCACCCACACCGACTAGCTAGCTGGCCCTGCTTCAGGAGCCTGGAAAGAACTGGAGACCTCACCTGCCAGCTGCCACTGTCCTCAGCACTTTCAGGTGAGTGCCCGGAGCCAACTGCTCCTTGTCCAGAATGTTTAGTCTCTTGACAGCAGCTTGGAGGCCACAAAGCAGACGACATTACAGAGCCGAGACAGGAAGCGAAAAGGCTGGAGCTCTAAAGCAGCACCAGAAGCACACCAGTGGCCATTTGGTTCAAGGCAAAAACAGTAACCGTCACTTGGAAGCATATTCGTTAGAGCATCATTTAGAAACTGGTTACAGGTCTCACCGCTGTTAAGGAACAGGAAAGCAGGGCTGAGCACAGTGGCTCACACCTGTAATCTCAGCAGCTCAGTAGGCTGAGGCAGGAGGGTGCCGAGCTCAAGGCCAGCTTCAGCAACTAAGCAAGGCCCTAATAAACTATCTAAAAATAAAAAATAAAATGGGCTGGGGATGTGGCTCAGTAGTTGGGTGCCCCTGGGTTTCCATCTCTAGTACAAAACCAAAACAAAACAAAGAACAGAAAGGCAGAGATACGCACAGTGTATTTCAGAAAGATGTCTCGCAAAGCAGCACTGTAAGAGTTTTGAGGATATTCGGGCTAAAAACAGCAGCTTGGGAGCTGGAGCAGTGGCTCAGCAGTTACAGCACCTGCCTGGCATGAATGAGGACCAGGTTCAAACCCTAGCATCATGTACACAAGTGTCAAAACAACAAACCACATGAAGAACTAAATAAAATTGATTCTTTCTCTCTGTGTCCCTCTCTCTCTTAAAAACAAACAAGCCTGAGGATCGGGGGTGTAGCTTGATGGTGGAGTACATGCTCTGGGCTCCATCCCCAGCAAAAAAATACACGGGCACACACACACACACACCCCACCTACCTCCACTTCTTCCCAAGGAAAAGGACTGAAAATGAAAATTCAAACCAAGAGAAGAACTGAAGGGGAACTTTTGGAAGCCGGGAACGGAGGATGACCGTAGTCTACCCAGTTGGCACTCCGAGGTCAATCCTGTGGTGTACGCCCAGTCAAAGCTGCGGAGCCCCAGTCAAAATTCCCTGAGGAGACCCCGAGTCCCTGGACGCCCACCCCAACCCTGAAGAGCGTCACACTACCTGACCACACCTACCAAGGCAGCAAAGGCTGGGAACATTAAGCAGTTGCTATATCTCATAAAACAGGGACCAAGTAAAATCTTAATTTTATTTCCTTACTCAACTCCCCCAAAATTTACACCCCTCCAGCAAGAGGCCAGGGAACCTGAGTTGTCCAAGAAAAATAGGCCCCAATTCTGAATTCCCCAACAGCCCACCAGACCAGCTGAGCTGCATACTGGCACAGCAAGCTGTGATCTTGTTTGTTTTGAAAGTCCTGGGGACTGAAGCCAGGGGAGTTCTAACCACTGAACTACATCCCCAGCCCCTTTTATTTTTGAGGCAGGGTCTTGCTAAGTTGCCCAAACTGGCCTTGAACTTGTTATCCTCCTGCCTCAGGCTCCCAAGCAGCTGGGATTACAGGTGTGCACCATCACGTCCAACTGCCAGTTGGTTTTGAGCACCTTGCCTGCAGAGGAAGAGACAGGCATGAAGAACAGCTCACAGGAAAAGCTTCTGACATACACAGGCCACAAAGACATGAACGGAACGTTACGCAGAAAAGCACCAATGAGAACATGCGCTCAACTCCCCCCAAAACCATCGTGAATATTCCCAGAGAGGGAAGTGATCCCACGAAACAAGACAGGACACCGTGAAAGGAGTCCAACTTGAGGACTATTAGATGAGAATAGAAGTGGAAAACCCAACAACGGAAACAGAAGATAGAGCTCAGAAAGCCGCTCAAAAGCAGATCTTCAAGACTGCAAGCAAGCAGAGCAGGCAGGGAAGGCGAGGGCGCAGAGAGGCCTGCTGGTGAGGGAGACCCCTCCCTGGCTGCGGCGCTGGGCAGTAGGGCCATGGGACTGGCTCTGCTGGACAGGTGCACGCAGCCAGCACCTATGCCTTAGAACCAACCCTGGGGCCCAAGGGATGAAGGCGGCGGCGTGAGAAGACGGAGGGCTCTGGTTCATTCTCTGGGATCACAGGGCGAGAGTTTAACTGCCTCAGGGTCCACCCCTGAGATTTGGGGAGCTGTCAGAAGAGTCAGGTTAATCAAAAGAGAAAAGATGATTCATTTAGAGGAAAGGCTGAGTGCATCTGATGTCTGAAGAGAATAAAACTAAAAAAGACAACAGAAAAAAATAGAATCAAAAACATGAAAAAAGTCCGTGAAGTTTCACAGAATTTGGAGGGCTCAGTTCCCAGCTGGAATGGTGGTACCACCAGCTAGCTATGCGGCAGTCTGATGGCACAGACTACAGCGGAGCAGCCAGGTGCAGCAGGACAGGTCAGCTTGAGGGGAAAGAGGGCATGGACTTGCAGGTGGCTTGCTGGGAGCATCCAACCTGGTGGGAGGACATCAAGGGGCTATGGGACAGTGGTCTGGCAGGGACCAGAGCGTGTGCATTCAGGTGGGGTTCCTGGAACAGGACTGGGCTGTAGGAAAAGGGGCCTTCAGCAAGGGGGAGGGTGGAGGCAGAGACAGGAGAGCTGTTTCCTAAAGAATACCCATCACTCAGGAAGTATGGAAGCCAGGGTTCAACAGGTGCCGAATGAACAGCCCCCCAAAGTCGATGGAGATGTGGAGTCCATCTAGATGCCCTAAGCCACATGCAGCCCGTGGCCCCTCACACTGTGCCTGGGCTGTGTCACTGCTTGACTTAGTAACATACCACAGAGGTAATGCTGCCCGTTCCCAGCTGAGATCCCCATGGACAGACAGCATCAGCTGTCAGATCTGCGCAGCAAGGAGGCCTCTGGGACAGCCCCGCTGCTGTGTGGCCCCGACCTCGTGAAGTCTCGTCAGCTAAGGCTGCACGTACTGTGGAGCCAAGACAAGCTGACCCCTGTGCCACCCAAGTGCCTCACAGTGCAAGGAATAGCAAAATAGTGTGTCCCGCTGCTTCAGGAAGTTCTGCTGCTTGTTACCCAAACAAGCAAAACTGGAGACACCTGACTGAACTCGGATGTCAGCACAGGATGGTGCAACATGCGCACGAATGTGCGTTTACCAGCATCCACGCGTGTGTGTGTCCACACGTCCTATTCTCACTGTGAAGGGGACTACTGAGCACAGACACTGACCCGCACCCAGGTCTCAGCTTAAGATCCAGAGGAAGAGAGATCCTCGCATAAAGCCTGTCATCTGGACGAATGACAAGCCATTCGTGAGGACAGGATGCTAGTTAGGTGTCCATGCTCATCCTCCGACTTGGCGGGTTGTATTGCATGTACAAAAGCAGGTTCTCACCTGCAGGACACCCCTGCCTCACACCACTGGGGCCACATGTGCAAGGGAACCTTTCAAGGGGGCAACAGACAGAACCCAGAGAGCCTCAAGTGTTGGACTTGGTCCAGCAATCCTGCGTCTGCAACAAATGAAGGCCTAGATTCACCAAAGTGGGTTTAAGACAAGCCTGTAAGAAATTTTCAGTTGCAAAACTGAATTAATTTTAAGACCCTCAAGAGCTGATGGATGCTCCCTGATGTCTGGCCTCACATGCCAGGACCTCCCCAGCGTTCAGACAGAAACGTCAGCAGATGAAGAAGGGCGCAGCCTACGGCCGAGGGTGGTTACCCGGGAGCAGGCTTCTTCTGAGGCAGGCGGCTGGGGGGCTGGGGCGGCAGGGGTGGGGGCTTGCTCTGCAAGGCCCCAGGCTGGGAAGGCTTGCTCGGTTGGCTCAACACTTCTAGCACGCTGGGCGTCTTGGCCACAGGAGGGGGCGGCGTGGGGGCCAGGGGGTCTGCAGAGAGAGGAAGACGAGGAAAACGGGTCAGCCTAATGCTCCACACACAGCTCTTCCCTCAGCCAGGGCTCCTCTCCCTAGCACTTCTCCAGGGAGCGCACCTGTGCCCTGCATTCTCAGAAAACGGAAGGGAGGGACAGGGAGTCCTAGCCAAATGCACCAGGATGCTCAAGCCATCGTAATCAAAATGCTTCCACTGGCCTGCATTTTCTCAGCCAGAGCCAGGTTGGGGAAGCCTGACTCTAAGATCAGGCAGCAGGAGGCTGGGTAGGAGCCCCCCATTTACTAGGCTGCTGAGCAGGGTTCAAGTCTGAGGACAGACTGGGACCACTGATCTGGTCCAGGGTCCCCCACCCGTGAAGTGGGCAGGGTACAGGGTCTAGGATCACCTGCAATTTGCAGACCAGAGACGGAGACTCCACCCAGGGACAGAGCAGGTCCTCAGCCCCAGCCTGCTTCTGTCCTGCTCTTCCCCTCTGACAAATGGCAAAGTGCCAGGTCCTTGTCACAGGTGGGAACCTGCCTCAGGGTGGGAGTTAATGCTTAAGGCACTGGAAGAGCCAGCGGGAGTGGAGCAACTTGGCACCAAGGAGGGACAGTAGGGTGAGGAGAAGGAAGGGATGCAGTTTGGAGTCTTCCCCTGTCTTGTTTCCTTTTTCCATTTTAAGGGAAAAGCAGAAAGACAGACCAGCGACACCCCAGGTATGCCAGCCGGAGAGGCCGGAGAGCAGGCTTCTGGCCTCTGGGAACCTCCAGCTCTGCAGCTAGATGGCTCCTGGCAGGCTGATTTTAATTTTAGCCTTTTCTTTTTCCTGTGGAACTGGGGATTGGAACCAGGGGTGATCTACCACTGAGTGGCATCCCAGCCCTTTTTATTTTCTTAGTTTGAGACAGTCTTGCCAAGTTGCCCAGGATGGCCTTGAACTTGCGATCCTCTGGCTCAGGCTCCCAAGTCACTAGGATTATAGGTGTGTACCACCATACCCAGCTAATTTTAGTTATTTTTAAGAAAGCCGTAGGCGTCTCAGGCTAGGAATACTCTCAATGCTCTGGAAGCAGCGAAACCTAGAGCTGCTGGACGCCCCCCACCAGGCCATCAGGGCAGGAGGCAGACTGGGCAGTGTCCAGGGCTTGTGTCACTGACCCAGTGAGACATGCCCAGTTCAGCACACTCTTCCCACTGCTTCTCCCTGCTAGGCTTTGGGGACTTTGAACTACATGCTGGCATCCAGAAAAACATGCCAAGTTATGATCAAAGTGACTGTTCCCAAATATTGAAAATCAACTGGCTGGAGGAGACGGCAGCTCTGGGGTGGCGTGCAGAGGAGGGAATGCGGTCCGCATGAGTGTTCTGCAAGTCAGAGAGAGTGAGTGGGCCCTCATGGGCGTGCCGGGGACAGGCGCAGCACACGGCTGGGAGGGCTGGGGCCCCTGCAGGAGCCACCCTGTGTGTGTCTGCTTGCAGGTGTGCAGCCTTGCAGCTCTGTCCCCAAGTGGCTGCCAATAGCGCCCCCTGCCTTCTAGATCTATGAGGCCCACTGGCAAGAAGGAAAAAGGAAAAAAACGTACTGGTAGATGTCACTCGCAGAGGGGGCAGCGGTGGGTGGACAGCTGGCGGATCTGACGAAGATCGCTGCCTGCTTACACCGTCCACACCTACAGAGTTTGTCTTCCACAGGGTGTTAGCTGAGGAGGCTGCCTGAACTAAACCCACATGCACACGTGCACGCACACAGAACAAAAACAGAAACAAAACACTGCGTTATTGATCCCCTCGCTTATAACATGGTCAACATGACCCTCTAGAACGGCAAAGAGAACCCGGAACTTTACTCTCATTGCTGGTGTCTGGAGTATAGTGCGGACACACCCTACACCAAAGATGCTCCGGGAAACATTCCTAGTGCACTTTCTCAATCTGATGGTAAAATGCAAAATTTCCTGATTTTATTTCCTAAGTTTAAATTGTACTTGAAAAGGGAAATAAATCATGACAATGTTGTGTCCTGGGCATTGCATTTGGGGACCATGGAACTTCTAACCATCTCTGCTGTTCCATTATACTCCATAGGCTGTGGGAGTCAGACAGCCCCACAGAGGAGCACCTGCCCCCAGCCCATGCTGGTGGGGTAATGAGGACCCTCTCCTGACCTCCTGCAAACATTCCTGCCTGGAGGAAGCCTTCACAGCCTCCTGAGGCCCAGCGGGGTCTGGAAGAAGCCTACACAGCCTCCTGTCCCTGGGGTCTGGAGGAAGCCTTCACGGCCTCCTGTCCCTAGGGTCTAGAGGAAGCCTTCATGGCCTCCTGTCCTCGGGGTCTGGAAGAAGCCAGGGAGGGTGCCAGGAGGTGGCTGTGTGACTGAGCCTGCAGCTGCCCTCCTTGCTCAGATTCCCATCATGCCTAGCGTGCTGCTGTCTAAGGGGTTTCTGATCTGCGTGCAGGGCCTGCTCTCAGTGCGCTTGCCCTAGGGGCTGATTCAGTGGCCCACAGAACAGGTTCATCCTCATTTCTCTGGGCTCCTCTAGGTGATGGTCAGGGATGTATGGGACAATCCTTAAAATACCCAGGACAAGGGACAGGATGGGGCACAGCCACACTGCCAAGGGTGTGCAACAGGAGGCAGGTGGCTGCTCACCCCTTCCCTGTCTCCGGGCCACCTGAACACTCATACTTCCCGTCCCCTACACTACCAGCCACTACAGCAGAGGCGTGCCACAGGTCCATGCAAGCTGTGTGGGCACCATCCTTTCCATGGGACGCCTCCGAAGGTCTCAGCCCTTGGCTGGAGCTGCAGTCTAGGGTGAGCTGGTCCTGTGGCACACCTGCCTTCAAGGGGTACAGTGGCCACCTGGTCTTCACCACCAGATAAACACCTTAACGGAGGGATTCACTTTCCATATTTGTAGACCAAAAAAAAAAAAAAATATATATATATATATATATATAAAATCACCTGTTGAGTTGAACTGGCTCTGCTGGGACAGAGCAACTGAGGTTGGGGAGAGGAGCCTCCCACCCTTGGGGCCTGCTGGGGACAAGTCTGGAGTTTTAGATTAGGCTGAGCACTGTTCTCCAAATCCTTTTTTTTCCTCCTTCAGTCCATGAAAATCACGGTGACAACAACAAGTCACCACTGGGCTGGCCTGACACAGGCAGCAGAGACATGAGGAGAAGAACCAAGCCACTGGGAGGACAGTGCGTGCCAAGGGCTATCAAGAGTCCCCTGGCTGGCTCCAGCCCGACTGGGACAGCCACATGTCACCCAGACCACACTCCAGGCAAGCTCTCTACCACCACTTGGCATGGTAAGAAGGATGGAATTCCTTTAGGAAGCAAACAAAATAACTACAAAATAAGTGCCCAAGTAGGTGGGGGCAAAGCAGATGCAGTCTTCCCAACCCCCAAACCAGACCCTCCGCGTAGGCATCTGCAGGGTTCAAGTCTCCTACCTTTGCCAACATTTCGAGGTGGGAGTGGGGGGGCACTGGTGGTGGGGGCTGCAGGCTGGGGCAGGGGTGGGCTGCTGCTCAGGATGGCTCCGTAGGTCTCGTTCTGCACGATGCTGGGCATGAATGCCCGCTGTTTGTCCTTGGTGAGGCTGGCAGCATCTCTGGCCAAAGACGCGGAATTGGGCTGAAGCTGGCTGGATCCCAGCTGGTAGAAACTGACAGGCCGGTCCTCCCGCCGGTTGGGACTGGGCTGTGCAGGAATGCCAGGGCCAAGGTGAGATGCAGATGCGGACCTCTCGGGCCAACAGTGACAATGTAGCAGTGAAATCCACACTGGCACCTCTTCTGTTTGGCCTGGGACTCTCAACTGCTGTGTGAGAGCTACAGGATTTTAAACCTCTTACGTCTTATAATTGAAACTCACGTGGGGACACCACCCCCACACCCCAGCAACAAGTAATGACTTACAAGTTGCAATTCTTCGTTCTGTGAAGGATTTCAAATAAGCTACTTCATCTTACTGGTCAGTTATGTCAAACTGGCTCTCCTGCCTCTGAGGTTCCCCTTTCCAAATACACTGCCTTCCCTTTCAGAATGACACAGGTGGCCCTGGCCACCCAGCTGCAACCACACAACAGCTCTGCAGCCCAGCGGCCCACATAGAAACAGTTTCATAAGTAGTTTTAGGAAGACGTAGCTGTGCCCTGTCACTTACATACTGCCTGTGCCTGCTTCTGAGCCACCCAGGCAAAGCTGAGTGTTTGCAACAAGACCTGGCATTTTAGACCGAGGAGCCTAAAGTATCTACTATCTGGCTCTTCCAGGGTTTTCCCACCCCTGCTCTCCCTGCAGGCCATGTGCTGTATTTCACACTAACGTACCGAATCCTGACTCGTGTAACTTAGATATGACTCAGCAAATCGCTTAACCTTGCCAACCCTCAGCCTCCTCTGCCAAATGGGCGTAACTTGCACTGTTTCTCTAGCACGGTGCCAGGGTGTGGAAGGTACCTGGCATCAGCCTCCTCCTCCCTCTCACAGGACCATCCACCCACACCAGGCTCTGGTCAAACCGAGGTTTAAACCTGGCCCTGGTCAAACCGAGGTTTAAACCTGGCCCAGGGTGCAGAACCTGACCTCCAAGTTCCAACACAGCCCACAGCGGGGGACAAAACACCTGCCACTCTGCAGAAAATGAAGCAAGTGGGTGGCAGAGTCTGAGCCTCAGGACCCCACACCTGAGTCTTGGTGATGTCCTCTCCTGGACACTGGCCACTCTGCTGCTCCCATGACGGAGGTGACCAACCTCGTGAGGAGCTGCTCTTCATGGCAGGGCCTTCCAACATTATTTTTTAAGGCAGGAAAGCATAACACTAGCTCTTTTTGCTTTGAGGCTATTTTGTAGCTGAGTGATGAAATTTCCTATTCTGAATTCTAAGAAATGGTCAGTACAGATGGAACTTCATGAGCTAGGCCAGTCCAACGGGTTCAGAAATGCTCTGGACGCACCTTTCACGCATGTCCATCACCTCTATCCAGACATGAAAATGCTCCACAAGGCATCCCCTCTCATTTGAGCCCAGACCCTTCCCAGGGCTGCTGGCCACCAAGGGAGCCAGCAGGCTTTGGAGCCTAAGATGGACTCCTGGCTGCGACCAGGGTGGAGGTGGCAGCTGACCTTGGCCCACCCATGTGTGCCAGGCACCACGTGTGGCGAGAGCCCTCCTTTCGGTTTCAAAGCCATCTGAAGATGGGTGCTTCACTGTGGCCAAGTCAACCCCTCTTGAGCTTTCAAGGTCCCCATCCCAAAAGGAAGGTGCTGGACCCAGGGGGAGCAAGGGCTTTGGAATGATTTCGCCTGAGGTTTCTGAGATCAGCCAGGTGAATGTGACCTCCTGGAACAGGAAGACCCAGCTCTTGAGCATGGCATCCTGCAGTGAGTGGGCTTCCTCTATGGCCCCAGAAGCAAAGGCGAGGACATGCCAATGACTGCAGTTAGCCATTCCTTCAAGCAGCTGGGGAGCAGCGGGGAGCAGTACTAAGGGCTAAGCCCCAAACCTTCTGGGAACAATGGACTCTTTTCTAGGGACCGCTCTCTGCCCGGTCTCCAGGCCAGGGCCCACGCGGTCGGCTCTGCCCCGCAGGCAGCGACCTGCACAGACCTGCAGCTTCTCGTCCACGTCGTCGTCACTCTCATCCAGGTCTTCGTGGAGCAGCCGCCACTCATACTCAACGTGAACGTGAGAGTTGAACCTTCCAGATAAGGCCTGGGTCAGCTGAGAAGGACAAGGGACTGTCAGTACTGCTTCCAGCACCCTCAGCACAGGTCAGGTGGCTGTAGGGGGTATACAGATGGACAGTAGACAGGCAGCCCGGGGAGGAAGGTGCCGGGACGCAGGGAGCCTGCATTCTGTCTACGGCAAGCTCCCTTCAACCCTGGGCCCCGGGTTAATCTTCGCCCACTTGATTCACACTCAACCCTGGTAGCACCCAGTAAGCTCCATAAACTGTGAAGTGCTGTACACAGGCAGGGGATATCTGGACCTAAAGGATCAGCCTGCAGATATTGACACCTCATGTGGGGGAGTGTGTTCCCCGTTAACCCAGCCTCTCAACTACAACGAGAGAAGGAAAGCAAACGATCGGAATTGACTATTTCTCAGTTCTCTGAAGGTGACAACTCGTTCCGTTCTCAAAGGACAGAAGCTAATTCACTCCCTTACATACAGTGGTGCTCAGGGCGGCAGGGCTTGCTTCTGCCCACAGCCAGACGGTAGCTGTGTGACCTTGCCCCTGTGTCTGCTTCCTGGTCTAGGACAACAGAAGCTGCAGACCTGCGGTGTCTGGCGAGTGCCTGCTGCTCATCCGCACCGGTGGCATTGGCATTTGCTATCGACAGCTCTGCTGACTGAGTGCCGCATACCCAGCTGCATACCCACAGGCCAAGCGCTTCTCACGACCTTGCTAAGGGGCGTAACTGACCTGACTTCACAAAGGAGGCCTAGGGCTGAGGCACCCTGCCGACCCAGCTGGTCCTTCCTCTGCCCACAATGCCTCTTCTTTGAGAAGAGGAAAGGAAGACAGGACAATGATGTGGGGTTTGGGGTCAGAGCAGGAAAGCCAGTGTGGGGCTCTGTGAAGCAAGGAAGCCTGAGAACAGGAAGCGTGGCCACCCTGACCCACAGAGTCCCAGGCTGTCCCGAGAAGGGCTCCATAGCACGCTTTCCCCAGGTCCCACCCAGGACGCAGGTCTGCTCTGACGTGTGCTGGGGGGACGAGCCCTCGCCCTCTCCGTCCCCAGAGGCGCCCTGCCCACCTCTGGGGGACTCACCAGCTCCTCGCAGTGTTCGTGCTTAAGCCGCTTGGCGATGTCCAGCGGTGTCTCTCCTGCCTCGTTTGCTGAAAGTCAAGGGCGAGGAAGGGAGCGTGTGACCAGAGCCTGCAGGGGTGTCCAGCAGGCACGGTTTGCCAGACACAGCAGGGCTGCACCGTCCGCCCGACTGGCTGCTAACCACGCAGAACGCCCCAGCAGAGAAGCTACGACCTCAGCAGGCAAGATTTGAGCTGAGAGAATAAACTGTGAAGGTACTCATTCGAATCGACACCCAAACTGTGTCCTCAGATCAAGCAGTGTCTCAATCCCGAAACACGGCATGGAAGGCAGGCTGGAAACAGCCTGTCACGGGGAAAGCTGTGCTTTAAGGAATCTGCCAACAGATTCATTATTACGTTTTAAAGGAGAAGCGTGGCTCTACTCTTCTCTTTGTTCAACAGTCCTCCAAAAATACTCCCTCATGAACCAGCCATAGCTGGATGCCGCCGGCTGAGCTACACCGTGGCCATGGGTCACTGGGTCAGGGTCCCATGACAAATGGAGGGACGAAGGCCAGGCCAGAGCAGGGTCTCCTGCAGGGGTGCAAATGAAAGGAGCGGGGCGGTGGCCCCATCCCCCCAGTAAACCATCTGAACCCAGAGCCACATGAGGCTGCTCGGGTGCAAATGGGAGGCCAGCGTTCTCTGCCTTGTCCAGATTGACACAGCTTGGTGGCAGCACCTCAGCCCAGGCTTTGCAGGGCCCCAAATCCAGGAATGGATGCTGCATGCGGCCCACATCCGGTCACAGCAGCCCTGCAGGACAGACAGGGAGAGGCCTCTCTCCTGATGCAGCCTTTGCTTCTCAGTTTGGTCGAGCGCTGGGAGTAGGCACTGCGTCAACAGCGACAGGAACTGTGGGCGGGAGAGGCCGGGTGCTCACCTATCTCTATGGAGGCCTTCCCGCGCAGGAGGAGCTTGAGGCACTCAGCGTTGTCCGTCAGGCAGCAGTAGTGTAGGGCTGTGCTGCCCTTGCCCGTCTGCTTATCCAGGTTCCCGCTGCCAAGAACAGGGTGAGGGCGGAGATCAGGAGGGCACAGGGAATTGGAGAGAATGGCTGATGGCAGAGGCCAGGTCGGGCAGCTGTGCAGCTGCTGGGCGTGGAGAGGTGAGAGCACAGCCCTCTGCACCCACAATGCCACTGCTCGGCCTGCACAATGGCCCATCCTGCCCCACTGTCCATCTTATCATTTGATGCTTATGCCAGGGAGGCGGAAGTCACTTCTGCAGGCTCGGTCCCATGCTCCTGCAATCCTGGAACTGCCCTCTGAGCGCAGTTAGAGGTTGCTTCAGAAGAGGTTCTTCTGACTAAAATGAGACCAGGATTTCCACAACAGCTGCATGTGCTCCACAGACGTGGGACAGGCCATTCACACAGGCAGCACCAGCATCAAGGAGGGACAGAGAGCCTCGTGCCCCTGGACAGACAAGTGGGGAGGGAAGTGACCTCCGGGGGTAGCACCCTTACTTTTTTTGGGGGGCACCAGGGATTGGACCCAGGGGTACTCAACCACTGAGCCACATGCCCAGCATCCCCAGCCCGCTGCTTATTTTTTATTTTGAGACAGGGTCTCATTAAGCTGCTGGGGCTGGCTTTGAACTTGGGATCCTTCTGCCTCAGCCTCCCAAGCCGCTAGGATTACAAGTATGAACCACGGTGCTACACAACCAGCTGTTTTTCCATTTTTTAAAAAAAATTTTTTAAGAGAGAGGAAGCTGGAGCAGTGGCACAGCAGTCACCTTGCAAGCACAAGGACCTGGGTTTGAAATCCAGCACCACGTACACAACCAAGTGTTGGAGAAACGAAGACCAGATGAAAAACTAAATAAAAAACGATTCTCTCTCTCTCATACACTGTACACCTAGCTCTTTTAAAAAAGGGGAGGGGTCCTGGAGTGGTGGCTCAGTGGTTACAGCGCTTGCCTGGCATGCGCAAGAACATGAGTTCAAACCCCAGCAACACGTACACAAAAAAATGTTGGACCAACAAAAAGTCACATGAAAAACTAATAAAATTGATTCTCTCTGTCCCTCTTGAGAGAGAGAGAAGAAAGAATATCAACTTTATTTATTTTTTCATCTGGGTCTTGGTTTTCTGACACTTAGCTGTGTCTATGGTGCTGAGGTTTGAATCCGGGTCCCTGCACATGCCAGGCAAGTGCTGTAACCACTGAGCCACCGCTCCAGCCCAACCAGCTACTTTTCAAAGAAAGAATCCCCTTCTCTCTTCCTTCCTTTTCTTTCTTTTTTCTCTTGTGTGTGCCCGGGATGGAATCCAGGACCTTGTGCATGCTAGGCAAGTGCTCTAGCACTGAGCTACAACCCCAGCCCAAGCCTCTTCTTCCGATCTATCCTCTACTGTCCTCCCTCCATCCCAGATGTAAAGCAGCTGGGATTTCCCCTTCTACAGCAGACGTGGCTGCTCCCAAGGGTTAAACGTCCCCAGCCATGCCTCTTCACCTTGCTGCCTCCCTCAGAAAGCCCAGGGAGCAAAGGCAGATGCACCCGGACTTCAGACACCCACCTGTTCTGAACCAGAAAGTCCACGATGTGAAGAGAAGTGCGGTCCACAGACCTGACGGCAAGATGGAGGGCTGTCTCATCTGGCTCCTGGACACCAAAGCAAAACAGTCTAAACTCCAGCAGCAGCTTTCAATCTTGTGTTCAACCAAGCGAAACTGTGTACGTCTCTCCCCAAAGCTTTCAAAAAACTCTCTACCATGCAGAGTGCCCGCTGGTCTCCGTGGTACTCTCTACCAGGAGGCACGTGCAACTTAGAGATTGGCCCCATTCTTCCTTACTCCATGGAAAATAAACAGAAACGTTTGTTTTCAAAGCAGGGTTCAACTTTTTCATTCTGCACTTATAAAATTATGACTGCTAATACCCCCGTGTGGTCTTCAACTCACACCAGTAGGTAAATGACCACCACTGCCTTCTCCAAAGATGAGCTTGGCAGGTGAGTGAATAATGAATGGAGGTTGTTTCCTGCAGGTGGGCAGGCGGCTGAGAGGACAGCAGGGAGGAAACAGCCCCAGAACAGGAGGCAGAGGGAGCCACCACCTCCCCACCCGGCCTGCACCTTGTTCCTCTGCCCACAGCACAGCTCTGTGCTGGGCATACTACACCTTGGAGATGGGCTGTCTCTGGAGACAGGAAGAGAAGGGGAGCACCGCACATCCTGACTGTGCACTGGCTTGCACCTAGGAGGGACGTGTCCATCACCAGAAGAGTGTGGCTGCACACATCCCAGTACCCCCCACCACTGGGGAGCTGGGAGCGGACAAGAGGACAAGGGGCAGTCCTAGCTCTGCCTGGGGGTCCAGGGGCCTCCCGGAGCACTCCTTAGCATGGCCTTGGGCCTGACCCTGAACATATTGCTCAGGCTGAGAAGGCACGCCCTCCACCTTGGGACGGGCCTGCTTTCCAGAGGCGACATTACACTGTAGTTTAAGAATGAACCAACATACAAAGCTTCAGCTGGGAGATCACTGCATGGCACAGTGAGTACGGTTCTTAATAAGAATGTAATATGTATTTCGAAATAAACAGCTAAGAGTGGATTCGAAATGTTCTCCCATGAAAATATGTAAGGTGAAGGATACATCAATAGGTTGATTTAATCATTCCATATGCGATCACATCTTAAAATAAAATACCCCATTGTTCATAAATACACACACAGGGTGAGCATCCCTAATCCAAAAATCCTAAATCCAAAATGCTCCAAAATAAAAAACTTTTAAAATGGTGACCAGTGCAAATGGAAACTTCCACACCTGACCTCATGTGACGGGCTGTAACCGAAACACAGGAACCCTAAGAATGCTGTGCTGTGTGGAACAGCTATGTAGGAAGCAGTCCCACGGACCTCATATGCAAATATTCCAAAATCTGATAAAATCCTAAATCCAAAGGGCTTCTAGTCCCAAGCACTTAAGAGGAAGGATGCTGAACCTCTATAACTATTTGCCAATTAAAGAAGAGGTCCCAGTGCCTCCCTACAGAACGGGTGCTGTCTTTTCTGGGGCACCGCGAGGCTTAGGTCAGCACATCCGGTAGCACCACCCTGCCACTCTCTTCCCTTGCTCTCCAGAAAGCAGCGGCCGCCCTCTTACATGTCCGTTGGCCAGCGGGATTTTTTCTGTGAGGTCCACACCATCCGCGTAAGCTTGGAGTAATCCCAGAATCTCTCTGTTCTTCACGGCCTCACAGAGGCTGTGCAGCCTCGCGGCGCTGTCTGCGTGCTTCCTCTTTGCGTACCTCCTCTCCAGGTACTTGGCGGTGATGTAGTCCTTCCTTGCATTCCTGAAACGAGACACCGGGGACAGGTGAACTACTAAGGCCCCTGCTCAGGCCTTTCGGAGCCAGCTCAGGCATCCTGCCCACCCTCTTCCCTTGCTGCGCCCCAGCTCCTGCAGGCACCCGTTCACCGTGACTCTTGGGTTCCTTCTGGAAGTGCAGGGTGTCTCTAGTTTCCAGTGTCACAGGCATCAAGCTGCACTGGTGGTCCTGGGACCTACCCAGTCATAAGGGTCGGCCAGCCAGGTGGGCGACTCCCCCACGTTCTCTCTGCCCTTGCCTCACCCTAAGGTTTTGTGCTGACCTCCCCATGCTGTTGCTCTTACCACCTCATGCACATATCTGTGCCTTCCTTCCCAACTGCTCTCCCTGGCATGCTTCTGTCCCCCATAGCCACTCCTGGGCCACCTCCTTAGGCAGGCTGGCCGCCCTGGCCTGTCCTCCAGTCTCTCCCTGGTGGTTTGCCCACCTGCCTGCCCAATGGGGCACAGACTGCATAGCACCATGCCTGGCATAAAAGCTACTTCCTGTCAGGTGAACCAAAGAGAATTGTCACTCTTCTTCACGGTTCACGTTCTACCCTTTAAATGGCACCGTGCTCAGACACCACCCTGCTCAAGGAGCTGGGAGAGCCAGGGTGCAAATCCCACTCTCCCTACACAGCGGCCACTGAACAAGTATTCATCTTTTTAGGTCTGGAGCAGTGGCTCAGTGGTTACAGAGCTTGACTGGCATTCACAAGGACGTGGGTTCGAACCCCAGCACCACATACACAACTAAGTATGAAAAACAAAGGGCAGATGAAAAAATAAAGTTGATTCTCTCTCCTCTTTCACTCTCCTGCTCTAAAAATAAAATATTCCTTATTTGTGAAAAGGTACGCAATGAATGTTCATAGAAGTATAAGAAAATGAGTTAACACCTAAACAGAGCACATGGTAGGTCCTAGGAACTAGGAAGGTACTAATGAACTTGAAGGATGTAGAGCAAGAAAAAAAGCAGCTCGCTGGTCAGAGGGCTGAGTATTTTATAAACCCAACCACACTGAAGATGTTTTTCTTTTTTCCAAGAGAGAGAGGGACAGTGGGGGGGGGAGGAATCAACCTTATTTAGTTTTTCATTTAGTCTTCATTGTTCCGACACTTCATTGTGCACGTGATGCTGGGGTTCGAACCTGTGTGGTCACATATGCCAGGCAAGCACTGCAACTGCTGCAACCGCTGAGCCACCACTCCAGCCCCCACACTAAAGATATTAACATTAGCAATGATTAAAAACACAGATGGAGCTGGGTGTGGTGGTGCACGCCTGTGATCCCAGAGGCTTGGGAGCCTGACGCAGGAGGATCTCAAGTTGCAGACCAGCCTCAGCAAGACTCTGTCTTAAAATTTAAACAAACAAAAAAAAAAATTACATTAAAAAGGGCTGAGGAATGTGACTCAGTGGTTAAGTGCTCCTGGATCCAATCCCTGGAACAAAAAAACAGAACAAAACAAAAAATCCCAATCCACCCCCGCCAAAAAAACCCAATAGATGGGCACAGTACTTAAATACTTAGGCCAGTCACATCCGAAATGTCAGGGAGGGCTGAGACTCAGCGGTTGTGGCGCTTGCCTGGCATGCGCAAGTATACGAGTTCAAACCCCAGCACCACGTACACAACGAAGTCTCAGAGCAACAAAAGCCACATGGAAAACTAAGTGAAATTGATGGACGAATGGGAGGGAGGGAGGGAGGAAGGTAGGTAGGTGGTTCAGTCCTGGAACCACTAAAGTAGCTGACACATGGAGATGACAGGGGCACCTGTGGCAGTGAACACAGGTGAAGCACTTATCTACGCCACCTTGAGGATAAACCTTGGGTGCACTGCGCTGGGCAGCTATCGTAGGATGCCACATACCTGGTGTCCAGAACTGGCAAATCTGTATACACGGAATGTGCTGCCCAGCGCGGGGCTCGGTAGGTCATGGATAATGGGTATAAAGTTTCTTTTCGGGTGAAAAATATCTAACATTAATCATGAGCTGGGCGTGGCAACACACACCTGTAATCCCAAATATTTGGGAGGCTGAGGTAGGAGGATCATCAAGCTTCGGTGGACTGGCAGGGGAGGTGACTGGAAGGGTGGGACTGCCCATAGGCCAACAGCTGCTCCGAGAGGGAAATCAGCAGAGAAGGCCAGACTTTGAAGGGACCGACCGTGCCCCACAGTGTGACCACAGCAAGTGACACTACCTCGTCTGTGGAGTAAGAGCCAAGGCCAGGGCTCGCTTGTGTGGCCAGCGCCAGACTGAACGAGACAACATTTTGGAATCACCAGTTACAATTACTACAAGAGCCAACGCTGAATGAAGAGGGGCTGAAGGTGCCGGGCACAAGAAACCTGGTCAGCTCTCTGTAGCTCGGGGCCGCTCGCTCCCCCTTGCCACCTGGGCTGTGCCAACCCCACCTGCATTCACTACTGCTTGGTCACCAAGGTCCTCATCAACACATGGGAGTCCTGGCTCAGGAAAGCCGGGGTCCAGGAGTGGATGGGTCAGTTCCAGGCATTCAGAGGAGGGCAGGGGCTCCAGTCCCAGAGAGAAGCACGCTACTAACATTCTCCGACCCAAGAGCCCCGAGCTCTGCTTTTCTTCCCAGGCTCTGGGGGAAAGCGATGGAGAGAGAGAGCTCTCCCCTGCCACCCCAGCAAATGCCTACAGACAGCATCAGAAGCCCCAGGTGTGTATGAGAAGCAGACAAGCCCGGAACCAGTCTGCAGCGGCCAGGAAACCTGGTGGTCTTGGTTCTCGTTGAAGGTCAAGAGCACTGACCACAGGACTTCTAGAGTCCTTACAGGGCAAGAACCAAGGGGAACACACCAGCCTGCACTGCCAGAACTGGACCTGCTCCCGACTTCATGGCATTCCTACACGCTCTGTGGACATCCCCTCTCAGCCACCTACTCTGCAGCGAGGGTCTGTGGCTACTGGAGCAGCCATGGCTCCCTGTACCTGTACCAGGGCCACTCAGGACAACCTGTCCTCCCCTTCAAGGATGCCCTTGGGCCCTGTGGGAACAGAACTCCAAGCGGAGAGCAGAGCTCACCTATCTGGGGGTCCCTGGAGAAAGGCCAGCCCAGGATGGAATCCCCCTCGAACCCAGACCAAACCATAGGGCAGGGTCTCTTTTCCAGCACTGGGTTGGCTGGACCCCGTGCTCTTGAGTGCTGCTCCTAGGCAGGCCCCAGCTTTAGGGCAGCCTGTGTGGCTGGAGAGGAAACCTCGTTCCACATCCCAGGAAGGACTTCCAAAGGCACCAGGTCCCTCTCCCCACCCACAGGGCCTCACTTCAGGCTCCAGCCTCGATGCCCCAGCTGCTGACTCACCATGGAGAGGCAATGACCCAGTGACACGCGGGAGATGGGTTCTCATTGGATTCCCCAACAGGCAGATGGCTGGGTCTCCGCCTTGCAGACAAATACAATGACGCCACACCCCGGAAACCAGGTGGTTTCCTCGGGCAGCTGGCCAGACGGGGTAGACCTGAGGCAGAGAGGTCACTTAGCACTGCTCAGGAGATGGCTCAGGAGACGGCATGTCATGTGGCCCAGCCTATTCCATGACTTCAATTCCATGAAGGCCTTGTGACAGGACCACTATCAGATTTTACCTCCAGCAGCACCATGGAGGGTCACTGCAGTGACCATGGCAGGTGTAGACAGATCAGATTCCCACTGCTTGCTTACTTACTGGATTGCTCATCTGCCCAGGGCTCTGCGGCCCCTGAAGGAGGTTCTGACCCAAACGCAGCACGAATCTGGGCCGCCCACACCATGCTCTGGAGCCATGTCCCCTCCCTTCCTGTTTTAAAGGCTCAGAGGCGCCTGGGGAGAACAGCAATAAACTCAGCAGAGTGAGCCAGCTGGTGTGCGCCAGGGGCTTCCCCTTGCTTCCAAAGG
This sequence comes from Aplodontia rufa, assembly GCA_004027875.1. Lineage (NCBI taxonomy): Eukaryota > Metazoa > Chordata > Mammalia > Rodentia > Aplodontiidae > Aplodontia > Aplodontia rufa. Next base: position 40,715 of record PVKS010004983.1, read on the forward strand.
ACACAGGAACAGCTCTGGCCTCAGCAAAGAAGCACGTCAGGGGCCCGGTGGCCCAGTCAGGCGTGCTGCCCGTCTGAGAAATGCATGTGGGGACTGGCAGGCCACAGAGGGTGCCTTGGTTTCCTCTTGCACAGACAGACCTGCAGATGGTGTGCGGTTCTTGGACAAAGCTAGAAACAGCACATTCTTTTTCACTGAGACGTGAAATATTCCCTCCCTGAAGCAGGCGCAGAGCTGGGGCAAACTCTTTGACATGCTGACTGAGTAAATATTTACTGAGCCACCACAAGCAACAGACTGCGGTGGGAAATGCGGAAACGATGCAGCTGCTCACAGCGATGCGTGCAGAAGCCTAGGCAGAACCCGTGCTACAGGAGCGCGGTTCTCAGCTGGAGAGCAGTGACTGGGTGACGTCATCATCGCATCCACCCTGGTTAAGCGAGAAAGGAGGGGGCTTTGCAAACTTCCTTATCAGCAGTGGCAAGGTTGGTGACGGTGTCTGCAGATGGAATACAGACACTGACAGGTTCCAAACCAGAAGCATTCATTTTTAGATTCATGCAGCCTCAGAACAGACCAGGGCTCTGCTTTATAAGGAACTCCTGGAACTTAAAAGAAATTATCATCCCACGCTTCGTTCAAAGGTGACGATATGACAGCATTCCAGGAGACAAGAAGCAGAAAGAGCAGGTGTCAGTTAAACAGCTGGAACTCAACCTGGCACACGGACCAGGACTCTTGCTTCCTTAAGCAGGGTCTGTTCTCCTCCGGGTAATCTAACTGGAGAGGCCCTCATTTCACAAGGTGTCCCCTGTACAATGAAGAACAGCAGACAGCCAGTGACAACTCTAAGCACCAACCATCTCACTACTTGCTCAGTGCCTCCCTGAGATGGGCAGTATGGTCTCCCGTTTTACATTAGAGGCAGCTGGGACTGAGGCTCGGAGAAGTTAAAATGCCTACCTGACCAGAGAAGGAAAGCGAAGTGATACATATAGGAAAGAAAGAAGTCAAATTGTCACTGCTTGCAGGTAATGTGCTTCTAAACTTAGAAGACCCAAAAATCTCAACCAGAAAACTTTTACAGTCGATTATCAAATCTGGCAAAAGAGCAGGCTATGAAATCAACATATAAAAGTCAACGGCTTTTCTGTACATCAATAATGAATCCACTAAAAAAGAAATCAGAAAAACAATTCCATTCCCAATAGCCTCAAAAATAAGCAAACCTGAGCTGGAGCAGTGGCTTGGCGGTTATGGCACTTGCTCGGCATACGCAAGTACACAGGTTCAAACCCCAGCACCCACATACACAACTAAGTATCAGAGCAACAAAAGCCATGTGAAAAACTCAATAAAAATTGATTCTCTCTCAATCCTTCTCTCTTTAAAACAAACAAACCTGAGAACAAGTCTAACCAAGGAGGTGTAAGACCTCTACAATGAAAACTACAGGACACCGAGGAAAGAAACCAAAGACATTGAAAGACAGAAAGACCTCCCATGTTCTTGGACAGGCAGAATTAATATTGTTAAGATGGCCAGATAACCAGATTGTGGCATCAAACACTGATGCCATTCTTCATAGAACGAGGAAAACAAAATCCTAAAATTATTTGGAGGAATAAAAGAAACAGAATAGGTTCTGAACAATACAAGCAATACATTTCAGATTATAATTCAAATTACTCTACAGAGCCACAGTAACAAGAACAGCATGGTACTGGTATGAAAACAGAGAAGCAGATCAATGGAATAGAAGCAGACCCCACAGTCATCTGATCCTTTAAAAAACAAAGCTTTTTAAAAAAAATAGTGCTGGGAAAACTGGTTATTCATATGTGGAATAATGAAACTAGACCCTATTTCTCACCATGCCCCAAAATCAATTCAAAATGGATCAAAGACCCAGGAATAAGATCAGAAACTGCAAACGCTAGAAGAAAATTTATGGTCAACACTCTAACATTCAGGCACAGGTAATGACTTAATCAAGAGAAAATAAAACCAAGGGTTAACGAATGGATGGCATCACGTTTGAAAGTTTCTGCACAGCGAAGGAAACAAGTGAAGAGAATTCACAGAATGGGAGGCAACCATTGCCAGTTCCTCTCCAACAGCGGATTAACATCCGGAATAGATAAAGAACTCAAAAAAACTAAACACCAATAAATAAATAGCCCAATTGGTAAGTGAACCAAGGAGATAAACAGACATCTCTCCAAAGACATAGAAATGGTCAGAAATATATAAAAAAAATGCTCAGTACTTAATCATTCAGGGAAATGCACATCAAAACTACACTGAGAATTCCTCAGTCTACTTAAAATGGTAATTCTCAAGAATACAAAAAACACATGTTGGTGAGAATGCAGAGAAAAAGGAATCCTCACTATAGAATTGTAAATTAGTACAACCTCCATGCAATTCAATATGGAGGTTCCTCAAAAGACCAGGAACCCCATGTGACCCAGCTATCCCACGCCTTGGCATTTATTACAAAAGAATTCAAGTCAACACAGTAGAGTGGTCCGTGCATAACCACGCTTATAACAGCGCCGTTCGCAAGAGCCACCTTACGAAACCAGCCGAGGTGCCTCTCAGCAAATGAATACTTCAGAAAATGTGGCATACATGGGCAATAGTTTTACTCAGCCCTAGAAGAGAATGAAATCATGTCACCTGCAGGAAAATGGATGGAACTGAAGAACCTCATGCTAAGTGAGGTACGCCAGGCTCAAAGTCAAGGGTCGAATGCTTTCTCTCCTATGGAGAGGCTAGAGAGAAAAGGGGGAAAGGGGCTCACAAAAAAGAAGAAGGCGGACAACAGAGCAGAGGAGGAAAGGGGGAGGTGTGGAAACGAGACCGACCCCATCATGCTATGAGCACTGTGAACATCACGCAAAGCCTACAGTCCTGCACCGTCACGATTCACCAATCGGAAAAACCAAACACCTGCCCCGTGCTGTGACCCAGGAGAGGACTGGGATGTCCGTGTCCCTACTGCCTTTCCAAGTCTGGGTGAGGAAACAGATTTGAAACTCAAAGAGAGACGACAGTAACTTTGTAAGCCTGCGCCTTGCATCTAAAACCACACACGATCCAATCTCAGGGGAATCCTATGCCACCAGCAGCTCATTACAAGACACAAACACAAACTCACTGCAACCCAACACCTGAGAGGGCTCACCTAAGACACCTGATACCCGGGAGTAGGAAACTCCCTTCCTGTACCCAGTGAAGTAGTCAGACAACAACAATATAACAGCCCAAACACAAAGGCTACAGAAATCTAAATTCTCTGTTACAAAGGGCCTGCCCACTCCCACCCACCTATGAAACACTCTGAAGGCAGCCTCTAGTGCAGCTCCATGCCCTGGAGGGCCACATCATCAGTTCACTGCAGGGAAAGTGGCCAAAGGACTTGCACACTTCTGCTTACCACTGCTCTCCGACACAGCCTCCCCACGCAAATGCCCAGCAACATAGAAGAAAAGAGGAGAGAGGCCTCCTAGTGGAGGGACCACCCCGAGCCCTCATGTGGGCAGACAGGCATCCTCAGAAACAGAGCTGAGGTCTAAGGTGCGGGATGAGCACTGCCGTGACCCGAGAGTCTCCCTGTCCAACTCTTAAAGATGGAGAGAGGGGCTGGAGCGGTGACTCAGCGGTTTCAGCGCTTGCCTGGCAAGCACGAGGACCCGGGTTCAAACCCCAGCACCATGTACACAACTAAGTGTTGGAGCAACGAAGGCCATGTGAAAAACTAAATAAAGTTGTTTCTTTCTCTGTCTCTCTCACTGTCCCTCTTTCTTTAAAAAAAAAAAAAAAAAAAAAAAAAAAAAGATGGAGAGAAAATTCTCTGTGCTAAGTGCTGCCTCGGTGGGCCAGCTGGATGCAGAGAGGCACTAATGCTTCCCAATTGGCCTTCGTATCAACAGTAAGATGCACACGGTTTTTCTTCAAGGAAACAACACATGCAACACTTGCAACGAGAATGGTGCAGTCACAGGCCCATGACAGCTGGCCTCTAGGGGTGCAGAATCCATGCAGGGAGAGCCGGGATGGGAAAGCTGCCAAAGCACACAAAAGACAGAGGCAAAGTCCAGGGGGTCACACAGGCCAGTAGCAGGTGGAGCTCACCACGGTGCTACCTTCACGTACCCAGGACAGCTGCCTAACTGCTGTCCTTGGCCACCTCCCAAAATCCCCTGCTACACCAAATTTCTATTGGACACACAAAAAGGTTAACATGACTTTAAAAAAAGAACCACCTAACTTAATTTATTTCTTGTACAGAAGCAACATATGATGTACCCCAGATCTGTTACCCCGGCCTCACCAGGTTCAGGTAAGGGCAACTCTATGCAGGAAACGAAGACTGCTGGTCCCGTACTTACATGTCGCTGCCTGGCTTGGGCTTGACTGAGTCCTCAGTCGGCAGGCAACACTCCATAATCTCATTAAAGCCGTCATTCCCAATATTCTTGGCAAGCTGCAAAAACAAAAGTCTATTTCAGGGCACTCAATTATTAATACTACCCATTACTCATACATCTGATGATTTATTTAATGGCTGCTAAGAAATAGAGCAATAAAGTGGTTTGCCTTTAATGAAGAGGACAAAACCCAAAGCCCAAAGGTACCCATAAAATCACAGATGAGAGGCAGCGTGACCTCTACAGAGGACGTCATGCACAAGGCACAGGGAGAAGCACCGCCATCCTCCCTCCCTTTCCGCAGACCTCCACTGAAAGGGATCCAGTCCCCGCCACCAAACAGCCTCTTCACATTAGCCACCAGGTGCAGTGTCCATGCAAGGGAACTGCGGGCAGGAAGCCAGAACTCAGGTGTGGATCGAGGTGTCTGAAGCGGCTGTGGGTCCACAGTGAGCCAGCCCACTCGCGTGGAGAGGACTCTTTGCCCCACAGGGTGGCAGATGTCAAAATGGGACAACCAGGATGGAAACTCAGTGAGCTGTCCTGGGCTAGCTCCAAATGCGAGGCTGGGTATGCCAGCCTTCCATCTGCTAGATACTAGGTGAACACCTTCCCACCGGAAGCCTGCTGAGCCAACCAGGCACCCGCTCCAGGCGGCAGAGGGTAATTCAAGCTACCTGACAAAGGGCGACAGGCCTTCCTGGGAACAAACGAACGGCTGAGTGAGTGAAAGAACTGCAGCTCCTAGCAACCAGGGGTTTACCGCTCTCCTCCCCAACCCAGCCCAGCACCTGCCACAGAGGCAGCCTCAGGCCATGCAGTGCTGGGAATGCGGCTTCCCTCAGGCTAGGCGCTAGACGCTCTGCTCCTGAGCCACACCCCAGCCTCAGGTCAGTCGTGCTAGGCAGCTCTCATCCAAGCATGATGCTTTCAGAAAAAGATATTCTAATTTCCATATTGAAAATGGTAATGTTGGGGGTGATGGTGACCCTTGCAATATTTTTTTTAAAAAGAGAGAATCAATTTTATTTTTTTCATCTGGCCTTGTTTCTCCAACACCTAGTTGTGCATGTGGTGCTAGGGCTTGAACTTGGGTCCTAGTGCATGCCAGGCAAGTGCTCCAACCACTGAGCAACCACTCCTGCCCCTTAATTATTTGCTTATTTAGTTTTCTTTCTCCGACACTTAGTTGTATATGTAGTGCTGCAGTTTGAACCTGGGTCCTTCTGCACACCAGGCAAGTGCTCTACCACTGAGCCACTGCTCCAGCCCATTTGCAATATTTCTGAACTCAATTTATTAGGGAGATGAAGCATTAATGGCAATCTCTGGGAGGTCTGGCTACTGCAGGAGTAGTAGGGTTTATCTCTAGGGTGAACTGGCTTAGGGAACAGCAGGAAGGATCTGGGTTAGACACACTGGGAACTTCCTAATGGGTAGTAATTTCAAACACTGAGCTGGGATAATGAAGGATGTAGATTTGATTGTTTTAGGCAGGGCAGAAGAAGCATCTTGTCCTTGGTAAGTGATCAAAGTTCCTACATGGCTCGAAGCATGAACACTGACCACCTCTGCCACCTTGCCAGTTCTGGCTCTGAGCCCTCAAGGCATTGTAAGAAGGCAAAAGCCCAGGCTGCCAGGTCCAGGTCACCTGTACACAGGTACTTGAAGCTAATGTTCAGGCAGCACACTACTTGAAGTAGCAAGGACCTACCTACCACGAGGCTGAGGCAGGATAGAACCTCCCCAGAGCCCCATGCCCTGCCTTACGGTACCCTAGGGACGCCATTCCCCAGCCACGCACCTCACTTTCTGAAAGGGAGTGAGGGAAGACCCGAGGTGGTCCCCTCTCCAAGCAGGGGGCCAGGCAGATGCCTCCCAGTCCATGTTACACAGATAGGGTGCTGGTAGGAGGAGGAGAATTCCCCAGGAGACAGACAGCGGCTTCCCTTCTGCTTGGACTTGGCTGGTTTGGGGGGGACAGCTGGTCCTGGGAGCCACCATTTCCCTGCGTCACACACACCCGAAGCTGGAGACATGCCGCCTCTCTGTTCTGCCAAGACCCCGTTTGTTTTTCAGCCTGCAGAGAACCCCTTTGGAACCAAGCAGAGAGGCAAAAACATTTGCGGATGGTGGGCACAGGGTTACACCAAGAAAACATGGGACCCGCAGGCTGGGTGGCAAGAGGCCAAGGGAGCAGGAAGACAGGTGTCAACCAGAGCCCTGACACAGAGCACTTTCCACTGTCACCAGGAGGTGTCCCTGAGCTGAGGAAGTGGAGCCAGATCAGATCTGGGAGGGGCTAGAGTGGTGGCAGCACAGCTGTCCCTCCGTTCAGGGGGACTGGATCCTGTCCCTCGGTGTTGCGCAATCCCAAGATGTGCAAGCGCATCACACACGCTAGCGGGAGTGTCTGCTCATAACCACGGGTCTCCCCCGGACACACACAGCGTGGATGCTACGTGAGCTGGTGGTGCACTCACTGTTTAGGGAACAACGGTAAGAAAAACGTCTGTGACGTTCGGAGCGGAGAAACCCTCGTAGGCCTAACTACACCCCACATGACCAAGACGGTGGGCGAACGACACTCAGACCAGCCCTGGAGAGACAGGAAGCACTCGAGGGGGGCCTCGGCAGAGTACGGCTGCACCGCCACTAAGTCCTCACACCGAGGCAAATTCAAACTTTCAGAACTTTCTGGAATTTCTTTCAAGTGTTTCTGATCCAAGATTGGCTGAATCTGGAAAGCGGAGCCTGAGGGTACAGGGGGAAACTGAGGCAGTGAAATCACAGCCCTCACCTTTCACACTGCTTCTCAAGTGTGGGGTGCGTAAGACACCAGCCTTGAAAAAGAATGAAAGCCTGTCATTTGCGACCGCGTGGATAAACCTGGATGTCATTGCGTGCAGCGAAATAAGCTGGGCACAGAAAGGCAAAGACGCATTCTCATGTATACCCAAATTGTGCATCAGTTACGGAAGCAAACGGGAGACGACCGGTACCGGGGAGTGGGGGTGGAAGACAAATGACCAAAGGGTATAAACTCTCAGCCAATCAGGTGAGTGATTCTGAATGTAGATCAGTAGGGCTGCTAATTACAGATACTTGAAAATGTCTTCTGGTAGGTTTTCCGTTCTTACCACAAAAAATGGTAATAGACCATGAAATACTGTATAGCTTGATTTGATCTTTCCACCACGTGTAGATGTGTACGTCACGGTCACGCACCGCAAATCCCAACAGCGAGAAACAAATTCAGTGCATCTCCTCCGTCACAGCACATCACTCTGAGATGTGGCCTATCCTGCTGTTTACCTGAAGCCCCTGTGCAGGTGGCACCACTGATCTGTCTCAACAAGCTACCAGGAGGTTGGGCCGACATTTGGTGCACAAGAAAACATGTGATGAGCAAGTCAACCCAAGACACTGTGCCACTGCCCTGCAACCTAGAAATGCTCTCACACAGCCAGGGGATGGGGGACGGCTCTCTCTTGGGTTCACCAGGCTGGAAACACAGATCATTCTTCTAAAAGAATTATGTAAAAACCATCTTGGAGGAGGGGATAATAAAAAAATAAGTGCTGGTGCTGTGGTCGGGTTCTTGCCCAGCACGTGCAAGGCCCTGGGCTCCACCCCCAGGCCTGCAAAAAGGGGAAACGGAGAGAAAGGCTCGACTTGTCCGCTTTACAGATGCAACGCAGGGATTCACTGTGTGCCACGCTGCCCACCGAGCCCCAGAAGGGCCGAGGAAGGAGGTCCCAGTCCTAGCACCCAGCAAGCCAGGCTGCAGGGAAAAGATGGGAGACGCTCACCTTGAGCCACCACAGGACCTGTCTGCATGCAGGAACCAAATCCCACACACCCCCTTCTACTTCTCGCATTTTTGATAACCACCAAGGAAAGAGGTTCAGATGAGGGCGAGTTTAAAGCAGAAATTAGCATTCTGACGGAAATCAGATTCTGAAAACAACCGCAGGTACTAAAGAGCCAGGAAGTCTCTGCCTGACAACCTGAAATGGATGGAGTCAGCCAGACTAAATTTCTGTGAGAACACAGACTCTGGAAGACAGAAACCGAGATCTGCATCAGGGATCAGGAGTCGCGTTGCTATTTCATCACGAGGGAAATTCTCCTTTCAGTCTTCCTTAGGTGTTTTCCTCTTCAGCAGGCAACAGAGCCTGCACGTTTGGTAATTCACAGAGGTGGCGGGAAACAGGCCATGGCAGGGGCATTCACATCACCGGATCATCGATAGGAAAGGACTGTGGTTGATGGTTACATCCACATAAGGCCAGCCCACGTCCCAGGCGCCTCTGAACTGAGGAGCATGGGCTCTGCAATCAGGTGGAGGGGTCCTCCCAAGTGCATCACCTTAACAAGCGTGTGACCCTGGACACCTTAAAACATTCTCAGTAAGGTGGGCACAGCACACCAGGGTCAATGGGCTGATGCGGACATCAAATGAGCTAATTCCTGTGAAGGGCCTTCCCAAGTGCCTGGTATAAAACAAGCAGTTACTTCATCCTTAATCACCGACTGCTTCCCACGGCTGCAAGTGCATCAGTGAAAGTAGCAACGGATGTTGCTCATCACTGTTTACTGGGGGACACTCTACAACCTCAAATCTACACCATTATCCTTCACCCGAGATGACATAAGTACACACCAACCCCCAGGCACAGGCCATGCACACATCACATCAACGGTAATTAACCACAGTGCCACCAAGAGGGCGCTGCTGGGGTTGTGTCAAGTCCAGCTCAGTTGTAGCCCCTAAGTGACTAGGGATGTGCCCTCCTGGGCTACCGGGATCCACTCCAGCTTCTCCTAAACGTAGTCTACCAAGAAGAAATTCCTGGAGAAACTGGAAGCAGCCCCCAAGATGGCCCCGAGAGTGTCAGAAATCCAGACACACAGAGTGGTCATCAGGAGTATTTATGGCCCCACGAGAGGAATACTGACCCGCTAATTGACTTTCTGTCCAGACCACTGCTCTTGACATGAAAATCGACGGCAATCGATATTCACTCACGGCTGCTCTCCAGTGCCCAGCTGCCTTGAAACCAACTTCAGGCCCTGCTCTCAGGGGCAAGCGCCCACTGCTGCTCACTGTTAGGTGAAGCACTCGGCCGATCCCTCCCTCCTCAGACCACAGCCTCCTTCACACAAAATGCTTCCTCTCCTCCTCCATCAAAAGGCTTCCCGGATTATCACCGGGCCAAGAGTGGGACTTTTTTTTTTTTTTTTTTTAAAGGAAAAATAGCAACAAAAATATTAATCTCTCCCAAGAGGGACAAAGCGGATCAGGGACAGAGACAAGAAGCAGGGTTATCCCTGCCAGACGCTGGCTGAAGACTGGGGGAGAATAAACCCTTAATTAACATCTTCAGGCACTGGGTTCTGGGTTTGTTAAAGAGATGGGAGAACTGGCCAGGCTACGGTTCTCCTCCACTTGAGCAGAATCTTACACTACTCCTAACACTTTTTTGGGGTTCACTTACCTTTGCTGCACTGAAGAATAAAGTCTTACAGCACAAAGTGCCCTCATCTGCAAGGAGCTGAGAACGAGGCTCTATTTATCCAAACCCATCTGGTAACAACCACTACCAGCCCACTGAAATTTCAAGAAACCAAAATGGATTTGAATGCCAAAATCAAAACTTGGCTTTCTGCCTATTTCCAACCCCAAATCAAGGATTTAAGAATTACCAGCAGCTCAGATGTTCCCAACACATCTAAGGTCAGGGACTGCATCCTGGAGTAATGGACCCCCAGCTCTCGGTGGATTCCGGAACACTCAATGCAGGTCAAAATGCCCAGATTGGTGGAAAGCCATGTAGGATCTGCCAAAGAGAACAAGACAAATTCAAGCTATTGGGTGAAAGAGGGCAGGAGATAGAACTCTTTTCTTGCCTGGTGAGTAAGGGTTTTGAACATGACTACTTTTTGATCTTTGACACAACTGGAATCCTTGATTATCCACAATTACTACCAATTAGCAGGCAATCCAGGGGCTGCAGTGGTGACTCAGCAATTATGGTGCTTGCCTGGCATGCACAAGGACACAGGTTCGAACCCAAGCACCACATACACAACGAAGTGCCGGAGCAATGAAAGCCACGTGAAAAATTCAATCAGACTGATTCTCTCTCACTGTCCCTCTCTCAAACAAAAGCAAACAAAAACCATGCAACCACAAGCAGGGCCACATCTGTCCTCTCGTCTTCCCTCTCCCTCCACCTTTCCATTCTTCCACTCATTTAAGTGTCAGGTGCAGTGAGTACAAAGGTAACTAGGAGACCGTGCACTAGGGACTGTGCCATCGCCTACCTGCTCGTACAAGCTGGACACATTAAGAGGTACAGTGACCCTGTCTAGTACCGTAAGGGAAAGAGACCTAACCCCTGACCCTGCAGACGTTAACAACAGAACAATCAACGATGTGCCTCCTATACGCTGGTTCAGCGCTTTGGTAGCAGCAGTGAAGCCTTGCCCCACATCTCATTTAACGTGTACAAGCGCCCCACGAGAGGACCAGGACAGCGATTCTTATCTCCTTATACAACCAAGGCAGCGCAACGAACCTCAGACCAAAGGTGCTAGCGCAGGTGCAGCTGACTGCAGACCTGTGTCCACCTGGGTTCAAGCCTCACCTTCCCCGCCCTGCACGGTTACTCCTCACTGAAGCGTCCCACAAGTGGTGACTCAAGAACTGATCGACACATGAATGCTGAATTTACCCAAGAAGTGCAAGGAAGTCAAGGTGAGATAAGCTTGAGCACAGCATCACCTGCTCTGGGGCGACGCTCTTCAGAACTGCTGTGGGCTGCCCAGGTTGACAGCAGGTCAGCATCACAGCCTTGGCCACTAAGTGTTAGCTGTGAGTGATTTAAACCATGTCCAAGTTGTAAACAGTTTATTTCCATCAAGAAATGCTCCCGCACATATATGTGCATGCTTGGCCTATTCTGCTGTGTGCACCAAGTTCTGGGCAGTGACAGGCACACACCTAGACCACTCCTCTAGCTTTTACATCACCTGCGGGGTCTCAGTATTTTGAAACAATGTAGCCTCAACTTTTTAAATTCTTTTATATACAGAGGGGAACAGTGAGAGAGAGAGAATCAGTTTTATTTAGTTCTTCACATGGCTTTCACTGCTCCAACAATTGAGTATGTGGTGCTAGGGTTTGAACCCATGTCCTTGTGCATGCCAGGCAAGTGCGGTAACCACTGAGCCACTGCTCCAACCCCAGCCTTAATTTCTTTACAAAACTGTTTCCAACATCTGTGAATTTCACTATCTTTATCTTTTCCCAAGAAAGTGCATGGTTCACTACTTTTCAATCCTGACCTCATCTCCTGTTAAAAAGACATTTTTAATGGATCTGAAGCCAAACCCAGCCTTTAGGGTACCAGGAACCTGATGGCACTCCTCACTGTCCACTTTGTTGTTGTTGTTGTGGGTTTTATTTTGTTCTGGGGATTGAACCCAGGGGTGCTCTACTACTGAGTCACATCCCCAGCCCTTTTTAAAATTTCCTTTTAGGACAGGGTCTCACTGAGTTGCCCAGGCTGTCCTCAAATTTGTGATTCTCCTGTGTCAGGCTCCTGAAAGGCAGAGGTTACAGGTATGTGCCAACAGGCGCTGTTTTAGTGGTATTTTTCAACAAAAATGGTCACAGAATTGGAGGAACGCAAAGGTTGCTGGACATTCGTCAAGCCACAGTCCCTCATTTTATACATGTTCAGAAAAGGCTACGTGTAGCTGCCCTGCCCCCAACATCTTGCATCTTAATTAGAAGACATGTACTCAAACTTTTAAAAATTCTAGTTTTGGGCTGGAGCAGTGGCTCAGTGGTTAAAGTGCTTGCCTCGTATGTACAAGGATCTGAGTTCGAAACCTAGCACCACATATAGAACTACATATCAGAGAAATGAAGGTCAGATGAAAGAAATAAAAATTGAGTCTCTCTCTCCGTCTTTAAAAAACAAAATATAACAACAACAACAACAAAACTATTTGTTAAGCCTGGCATGGAGGCGCACACCTGTACCAGCAGCTCTGGGGGCTGAGGCAGAAGGATCACAAGTTCAAAGGTAGCCTCAGCAACTCAGTGACACACTAAGCAACTTAGACTCTGTCTCAAAATAAAAAATAAAAAGCCCTGGGGATATGGCTCAGTGCTTAAGCACTCCGGGGTTCAATCCCCGGAGTTAAAAAAATTAAAAAAAAAAAAAAAAAAAAAAAAGTAAAACCTCTTTATTAAAATATACGTCCAGTAAAATGAAGCCTGATGTGCTTTATAAAATGCAAACAGAAACACCTCGTGTCCCACAGCATGACAGGCAGAACGACCCGTTCCTCCATTTTGCAGAGAGGAAACAGACATTGCCGAGGCGGCTCTTCCGGGAGCACAGCTAGGCAGCAGCAGACAACTCCTCTGCAAGTCCTACACAGCAGGATGAGGCAGGCTCAAGCAGCCCCTGGCAGAGGGCCACACTGTGCGCCCACAGCCTCTCAGACTCTTCCCAGACCGGACACCTCGATTTCACCCCTGCTACACCCTTCGGTTTCCATTTCTCAAAAAGCACAGAAATCTTTTCATCTCCACCAGGTCGGCTTCACTTAGCCTGCTCTGCAGCAGGCAGTTGGCTCTGCCCCAGCCCTGGCCCACCAGGGTCTGCATGGTTCATTAAGCATTTGTGTAATGGATGAGCTCAGGCTGAGCTGCACTTAATTTCATGTTTGCAGCGAAACTGAAAATCAATGCACGGATTCTGTGCCTGGGAATGGGATTTCAACGTCCCGAAGCCCGGGGCAGGAGGCCTGGATCACCTGGCGCCCCGCAGTCGCAGCACACATCGTTGCCGGTCATCTTCCGAACCTCCGAGATGATCTCCTTGGTCAGCTCCTGGACGATATTATTTTCCCCTGTGTTGTCGTCGCCCTTGAAGGCGTTGTTCAGGGCTTCCTCCTTGCTATTCTGTAGCACGGACATCCATCTACACACACAACAGCGGGGAGTGTCACACCCCCAGGCGGTCCGGTCCCCCAAGCCCCGCCTCCGAGGGACTTACATCTGGCACTCCTGCTCGTCCTCTGCTTGGAAGTGGTACGTCCTGTCATCTGCACAGCAGGAGAAAGTCATCAGTTGTGAGCCCAGACAGGAATCCGTACACAACTCCAAAAGAAAGTGGTTTATAATTAACCGCGGTTGCAGCCTTAGCTCTGTGCTAGGAAACCACTGATTTGTATAAAATCAAGCACTCCCTCTCGCCCTTCAAATGTCTGCCCTTGCTCAGTCATTGTGGCTTTGTGATGGAAATTAATAAAGCTGCCCTGTCCCCATCCAAGTCTAAAAGCTGCAGCTTCAGAAACTGAATGCAAACCATCACTATTCCTCCATAAACCTGATTTGTGACAATTAGCGCAGAGCTGGCCTCCAAAAGCAACTGTCAAAGCCCTCTGAGTAATAAAAGCCTTTTCCAAAGAGAATATCTTGCAAGTTTTCTAGCTTTCTTAGAAAAAGGTGAGTCCTGTCTGACAAATTCTAAGAATCACACGGTCTGGGAGTCCTGTGTTAGAAACTGCTGAGAAAATGGGATGCAGTTAACAATGGCTGCATTCTAAACGCCGTCCAAGCCATTCTTGAGGTCAGCTGGCCCTGTGTGTCCACGGGAGGGGGCGTGTGAGGTGACAGCGTTGCTCTGCCCTGTTCTTGCCAAAGACACTTAACCTCGTTTCAATTGAGACAACTTCAGAGAAATTCAAACTGAGGGATGTTTGACAACAAACTGATCAATATTCTCAAACCACATCAAGGTCATGAAGGGTAAAGGGAAGGCTAAAGAACTGCTAGACCTCAGGGGTCCCAGATTAAAGAACAGCTAAAGGCAGGGTGGGGTGCTGTGGGCACCCTGGAGCAGAAGAGCAGAACAAGGGCATTAGCAGAACAAGCTGCTCAGCATTGACAGCACCCTGCCAACGTCTGCATCCTATCTTTCACAGCTACGTACGGCTGAGCACACACACCAGGCCCTTCAGGATCATGAGGCTAGGATGTGCACGGTGGGGCCGGTGTGGGAGGGATATGCACCCCGGGTCTGTCTATGCCATCAGTCCAAAAACACAGTAGAGAAGAAAATTCAGTTTGAAAAAGGTGGCTGGGGAGGTCTAACTTCTGCAGACGACACAGTGGTGACAAGCAGCGACTCTTCTTGGGGACATACAGTAAACATCTGGAACCCAAGAGTGAGCAGACATGCTGCCTTCCAGGAAGGTCTTCACTCCTGAGAGCACTCTGGTCCCCTGAACAACTCTTTGTGGGGCATCTAGGTGGAGGCAAGGCCCAGGGAGGTTCAGCGAAGTTAAGAGGCAGGAACCAGCAGAGGACCCAGGTTTCCTGATTCCTGGCCGATCCTCTTTCCACAATTCCATGCTGCCTTGGTGTCTCTTTTAACACCAGGGGGAATGGAATGGCATTTTTTTTCTATCCTACCTATTACTGAAGAAAGGAACAGGGTTTAATTGAAGTATTTCAAGTTCAGAAAAATGAACCTGATTTTGAGATTTGAATGTTAGGGGCTGAGCCAGGATAGGGCGTTGAGAGGGGAGAGGCAAGGCCACCTTCTTCTGCTCCAGGTGCTGTGCTCCTGTGCACAGCCTGCCGGGGAAGAGGGGCAGGTGAGGGCAGATCCACAGCCCAAGCCCCAAAGGGTCTGCTATGTGGACCTCAGAACTCCCAGGAGCTGTGGCCCTGGATGTCGGCAGCATCATGCCTAAGCCAGGACCTGCGTAAGTAAACCGGTGACTAATCCTGCTCTCCTGTGTTTGCAGAAGGCAGCCTCTGAACACGTCTACATAAGCACCCCCACAGCGGTCTCTCCCCAGACGCCCGTGAACCAGAGCATGGTTTCCGGCAACCTTCAAGGGATAACTAGTAATGTGTTGGCGCCCGGCGGGGCTTCTTCTGGCCTACCTCCAACTGGCTCAAACCTGTCTTGTGGACCTGGGAAGCCAAGTCCCCTCAGAGGACTGGCTGGGTCACCTTATACTTCTCCTGTCCCCTCCATCCACCTAGGGTGTCTATGTGGCTCAAGGACAATGACTCAGGACTTTGCAAAGGGTGGGTCAGTGTGAGGGCAAAGGCTAGAGAAGCTCACAGGGCAGCCTTGTGCAGACACGTCCCCCTGGAGGAGCTGGGCCACTGACTCTGATCAAAACGGGCAGTCCTGGTGGGGGAGGAGGGTCTCGCAGGCAGTAGCTGAAGGCGGCCTATCAGCCCGCTGGTCTTCTGGGGTCTCTGCACAGAGTGACACAGCCTGACCAGGTGAGGATGAGGAAGGGGTGGCTCCCGGGTGCTGTCAGAGCCACACCAGAGCCACGTCCTCACTGCCTGCCTGTGGCTCGCCTCTGATGGTGCCATCCACCCAGCTGACACTCATCCCACCATCTGGCCAGGAGGCAAAGGAGGCCTCCAGGAGAGTGGGGTCCTGCCCAGAGCCCCTCTTCTCAGGGCTCTAAACGGCTCCCCACGTTTCCCTTGCTGGTTTTCATTCTCTCTGAACAGCCCAAACTACAGGGTGCCACTGAAGCTTTCCACTCTGACCCCCGAAGGGAGCAGGTCAAGCTGAAAACTAGCTGGGAGTGAGAAAGGAGGAGGACGGGGAGGGGACTGAGGGCATTTCTCAGAGGGCTCCAGACAGACCCAGCCCTCCTGAAGGAGTCTCACGGGATCCTGGTAAGGTCAGTGTGCCAGCTGGACTCACGCGGGCCCACCTTCCCGGTGCCTATGATGCGGGGATGGGAAGGGACCTAGGCTCCGTTCCTCCCTGGTGCCTGAGTGTTCAGGCCAGGGAAGGCTCTGTGGTAGCTGCCTCTGCACACGTAGTATTTGCTGGGGACTCACCAGTCACGCTGGAGGGGCCTGGGGACAGCTGAGGGAGTGCTACATCTACTTCCGGGTGATGTGTGAGGCTTGGCCAAGCTCAGTTAGCCACTGAGTGCTCATCTGTTTCCAAAGGGCTCTTCTGCTACTAGGGTAGCACAGGGCTGATAAGAGGCCACTGTTTGAGAAAGCAAAAACCTCTGGGTTCCCTAGGCGCCAGCAGACATCGTCTCACCGTCAAGTTTCCTTCCTCTCTTGCTGCCTGCAGGCAGGTAGCCCGGCTGTGGGAGCAGCTAAACTACAGCCAATCCTCAGCATTTTACAACACGGAAACGAGTAAAGGATCTGAGCTCTGCTGGCAGGGAAAAGGTAATCTGTGGACTCCCCAGATGGAGCAGGGTAACGCCACCTTGTACTTAAAGAACCAGTCTATAGTGTCTGAAGAACAGTCCCCAAATACTTTCCCCACATCACGGTGATGGGAGTCTCCCTGAGGCTTAATACCATGGGTGGAGAAGGGACATGGGGGGAGAGCAGCAGGTAATGGACTCTTCTCTAAGTGTTAAATACATCATGAACTGCCTGGACCTCAACCATGCACAGCAGCAGACTGAACAAGCAGCCCCTGGCCCAGCGCACCTTCCCACAATGCACAGAGTAGCTTGTGCCCAACCCCAGTGGCTGCATCTTCAAAGGGAAGACTGGACCTTCCCTCCCCTGCCACTCTGAATGACCAAGGACAAGAGGCTTATCATATTTTAAAACATCATGAACCCTTCTCTTTCAGGGATGTGGAGCAGACAGACTTTCACCATACTGACGGTTCCATGGTGACTTCTGTGTACACCACAGAGAAAAGCACAGCGGAGCAGAAAGACTAATTCTGTGGTGGGGAAGATCAACAATTTCCAAACCAATGTTTCAAGGCCTCTTGATGGTGCAGACACCATCGTTTCTAACATCATGCAAATATTGTGGGAGCTTTTGATAACAAAATGGTCCTTTGGCCAGGGGCGGTGCGGGACTTGGTGCGGGACTTTGGACCTTGTCTAGCGCAACCTCCTGATGCACACACAGGAGCCCTGGGCCTGGGAGCTGAGGGTGTCTCCAGGTGCAGGAGTCCGGGAGCAGGGCCAGCCCTGGGAGAGGCTGGCAGGCCAGCAACCGTGGACAGAAAGAGCAGGCAGACCACTTGACGAAGGGCATTTCTCCTCAAAAACCAACTCTTCACAATGCAGTATCAGACAGGACTGGTGCCCTAGAGAGGTGACTACAGTGAGATCCCGAGGCGGACCTCAGGGCAGCCTTACGTGAGATAAGGTCAAAGCACTTCTTCTCCTCGGGGTTGGTCTTCACCTGGCAGGTTAGCAGGTTGAGCTTCGCAGGAGGCCGGTTAGCCTGATTAAAAACAAACGAGAAACGAGGAAGGAGTGGGCAGGAGCAGGTCACCATCTGCCTCACAGCTCACGAACCCAGCAGGCGCGAGTTCCACCAGTCTGCAGGGATGGCTCCCAGAAGGCAGACGTAAGGTGGGAAGCAGGGTTGAGAACTTCAGCCTCATGCAAGGGCTGCGTCCTCCCTGCCAGGGCACCCGTGTGTTCTACTGCCTGGGTGAGGGCGGAGTGGTGCCAGCCTCGAGGCTGGGGCAGCGGGCTCCCCGAGACCAAAGTGCTCCAGGGCTGATTTCTTACAGATGGCTCAGATGGTGGGTACCTAGCTCAATTTCCAGTGCTCTTCAAAATGTTTTCCTGAGTGGAAACCTCATCTCTAGGAAGAGCAGTCTGCGTGTGAGAATTTCCCCTGCTGATCATCACTGTTCTTTGAGTTTCAACAAAACCCCTACCCCCACACAAGACAGCACAGCACACCTTCACCAGAGCTGTGTCAAAAGTGGCTATTCTGCTAATTCCAAAAAAATCACACTTTCTCCAAAAAAGCAGAGTGGAGGATAAGAAAATTTCTGAAATAAAAATTCTGAATGGTAAAATGTGTTAAGACCCTTGGAGAAATCTCCAAATAAGAGCTGGCTTATCTCCCTAACCTGCCAAGCTGCCAAAGGAAAGCTCAAACACAGAGACCTCAGACTTCAAGTCACTCTTCTTCCTGTTCCCCTCTTCCTCGGTCAACACTTGCTCCAAGATGTATAGTTTGGGTTTGGGATTAACCCAGACACAACTTGGGCCAGCCCAAGAGATCCTCTGCACTCCCAGACCCACGGGCTTCAGAGGTGAGTGTGGAGGCGCCTCCATCACAATGGCACCGATCCCTGCAGCGTGTAGGAACCGGGTTTGATAAAGGGTGAAGGATCTGAAGTCTGGGTAAACAGCTGTTGGTAAACAGGGCTGTTCCAGGCTTTCCTGGCTTGTGGCCGTGTGTAGAAGCCTCTGGACATTCTCCATGGTTAAGATTTATTAATGTAATTCCAGGATCATCAGGAAACAGTCCCAGAAGACTCAAGCTGCCTAATCTTACAACCTGGACAGTTCAAGTAAAAGCACTCTCAATTTTAGATTGTTACCAATAGGATTACAGGCTCGCCAGGTACCAACACACAAATGATACATTTCAACAGTGGTGAGCAGGGGCCCCTCCACGTGTGTGACCAGGCACCGAACATGGGTGAACAGCCTAACCTCCCCACGGTCACCATTCAACTCAATTACCCAAAGGTTTCATCTAATCCACAAGGTAACGGGTGCTCCTGGAGAACCTGACTCGAGCAACCCTGGCTCAATGGGAACCTCAGGGGAGGGAAAGAGGCTGCAGCCTCTGCAGTGTACATGAAGGCACAAATTATTAGTGAATCTCCTATTTTAATCATTCCATTCTACTTTTGAAAGGAAGTTTGTAGCCAGGCATGGTGGCCCGAGTCTAATTACAGCGGTTCGGGAGGCTGAGGCAGGAGGACCACAGTTCAAAGCCAGCCTCGACACTTAGCGATGCCCTGAGCAACTTAACAAGACTCTGTCTCAAAAATAAATAAATAAATAAATAAATAAAAAAGGGCTGGGGATGTGGCTCTGTGGTTAAATGCTTCTGGGCTCAATTCCTAGTACCTAAATAAATACATAAATGGAAGTTTGCATTCTTTACGCATAACTGGTGGTCATTTTTAAGAAAAAAAAATTCTGAGATACTTTAAGAGCTGGTGGAAATTCTCCCACCACACACAGTCCACAGCCTGCAGCCCTTGATGCTGAGGCACTACTGTGAACTTGGCAAAGAGCATACCCAGCAAGAGTGTTTTGTTCCAAAGATCACTGCTTGCCAGAGCCAGAAAACACGACCAGCCATGACTGCCAGGGGACACCAACTGGGGCTCTCACTGAACTCCTCCCGGGTGCTACCCTTACTCCAGCCTGGATACAGAACGCAGCAATTTCACTTGGTGGTGGCTGCCAGCTTCCTGGGGTTTCCAAAACCACGCAAATACGCCCTGTGGGCTTCCCCTTCTTAAAGACCAGGTCCCCAGCTGTCTGCCAGGTGCTACTCTTAGACTCCCGCAGGGGAGTCAGGGCTTTGGAAATGTGCCCTTTCCTCCTGGTGGTGAACTAACATACTCAGGAAGTGCTGGCTAAAGAAGCCAAAGCAAAACCAAACCAAAGGGGCATCACTGAACCAGTCTCAAACTGAGTTGTTCAAGTCTCCATGTGCAAAAACTCTAGATGTGGGACCATGGAAGGGGCCTTCACAATCCTCACTTCCCGGACTTGCAGAACAAGACATGGGGAGAGGGAAGCACATGCACAACCACCGCAGGGAGGGCTGGAAAGCACAGGAGGTGGGCAGCTGCAGCAGGATGAGGCATCGGGCAGTGGGGGTCCCTGCAGCAGGACCCCTCCAAACACAAAGCTCTTATTGAACATGCACATTGTGTGACAGAGCTGTCAACGCCCTAGTGAAGCCAGTTAGAACTGTCCCATCTGCCACAAACTGGGAAACTAGGTCTCCTTCCAGAGAGGACTCAAGCCCTGGAAGTGACTGAGGTCCGCTTCGCTGCCAGCAAAGGATCCAGGCCGGGCCTCCTGTCATGGCGAGATCTCGACTCCCGGGCACAGGCCGAGGCCCTGGAGCTGTAAGAGCATGAAAGGAAGCTATCGCCTGGCAACTTCTGCACCTGCGGTCAGCGTGAGTGAAGCAGACAGCTGAACCGACCCCTGAAAGGCACGGATCTCTGGTCTAGATCAGCAAGGAAACTGGCTGCCTCCCTGCCCAACGGTCTGCACCCAAAGGGGAGACACAGTTAAAGCTACCTCCCGCATCAACAGCACTCACACCTCCCTCACCCCCTGGCATCTAATTACAAGGAAAGAAGGCACAAGATCCAAGCACCAGGCCCCAAAGGGGTGCCTGATTGTGGAAGAGGGAATGACCTTCAACTGCCTGGTGGAGAGACAGTCACTCCCCTGGGCCAGAGATCCCTGCAGGTCCCATCTGGTATATGCTACTTCTAGTCTCCCTCTCCTTTCAGGAATCAGCAAGAATGAAGGGCCACCCCCCACCCTCAGCGACCCCTGGAGGCACCCCTGCTTAGTGACATCCTTGAAGTGGGGCTCCACTCTTATTTTTTTTACTTATGCATAAAGAATAGCTTCTCAAGCCCCCGACATTGAGTAGCGACCTTTCTAGGGGCCTGAAAAGCTCATCTGTGCTCGTGCCCTGCTCTGCCTCTCATGGGAGGCTGGTGGGCTGTGGGGTGGGAGGGAAGACCAAGACGGAGAGCACACATTTAACAAACACCCCATGTTGTTCAGGTAGCACTATCCCCCACACGGCCAAGATGGCTGGAGGCGCGGGGCCCCGCTTGGAGAGGAAAAGAGCAAAGCAAGAACAAAATGGCAACCTCGAGACCTTTCCGGAACTGTCCACCACCCCGATCACACCGGGCGAGGGGACAACATGCCCATGCCTCCTGGAACACTGGGTGTGAAGGGCTGACCGCCACTGTGACCGAAGCTCCTGGCCTCTGAAAGCTAGACTACACTGGAATTTTCTGCTTTTTCTCAAAAGCTCAACATATAGTACTGCCTTCCTAGCAAGGGCCCTTACAAAGACGACAACAGAAGAAGAACTTGACGGGCAAGCGTGGGAGACTTCTAGAATAAAGTTTCTGCAATCTCTTTTCTCTTGGATTTCTGATTCCCAGAGTTCTGACCACGGAAACACGGTGCCCTTGGTGGAGAAGGAGATCCGTTCCCAGGTGAGACCTTCTGATTCCAGGACAAGGGCAGCTGGGGAGCCACCTGCTTCTAGATGGGGACAGCCCGGCTCTTCAGTGGCTCCTGACACTGAAGCGGAGTGAAGAGGGCTCCGTCCAGTGGAGAAGGTGAGAGCAGGTGCAGGAACACCAAAGCCAGAAGGGAAAGGAGCGGGCTTTGTGCCGCAACGAGATATCACACACAGAGCACCCGTGCTCCAGACACCACCACGCCCTGCAGCCAGACTTCCACCAACCACACCCAGCACAGACCATGGATTAGAGAATACTTACGGTACCGTGGGATATGGTCAGAAAACCGTTTTTAACTGAACATTTCCTTTTCTGCCACACTTTTCGGATCCTAAAGTGGGGAAGACGAGAAGAGTTTAACCATTGTGGACTCAAGATCACGAGCGAGTTTCCACTCCAGCGGCCGCAACGCCACGTTACCTACCCGTCACTTTTCTTATAGAGGTTGCCGTTCCGCTCGGTCCCGTGCTCTTTGTTTCCCTGAGGCTGATGTAAGCTGTAAGCTGTACTCTGGCGAATTTGTGAGTCCTAAAAAAATGGCCAAGAATTTGTGTTAATACACTGTCCAGGTCCCATGTTTTAAAAAGCAGTGCACAAAGGAAACTTAGACCTAAATGTTGTTTCCATTTTTTTTTTTAATCGAAAAGAATTTCCCCTTTTCATCACACCAAAAAAGGGATATAAACTCCACTTCCAAGAACTCATAAAAGCCCACCTACCAGGCTGGAGAAGAAAAGGTCAAGAATCAGTATTTCCAAGTGGCTGAAAGACCCGCACCTGGAAGTCGTGGGTTTCATTTCATCCTGAGCTTTAAGCCCCTCACAGTGGCCAGAAGCTCCTGGGAAGGCAAAGCGGCCACAGAAGGAAGGTGACGTGACACATTGGGAAGGAAGGGGCTTTTGAGTAGGACAATAGAACCATCTTCCTCCCACAGACTGGTTAGGCTCTCTGCCTGTTTCCTTCTTGGACAACAGGTAAACAGCTCCCGTATAAACAGCTAACATAGTAAGGACTGCCATCTATGAAACACCTGTACCGACCAAGTACTCTCTTCCTCACCTGACCCATCTCAAGGGGGCAGGCGTGGTGCTGCACCCAACCACTCCGGACCCTGACCAAAGGGAGATGTAATCACAGGAAGATCATCCGGGTGGACCTAGACCGAGTCCACCGCCCTCGGCAGACTCCGCTGTAAGCTTCTTCTAGCAAGGACCCGCAACGACTCCCCAATGTCTAGCCCAGGGCTCAAATGGTCCCCAACAAAAGACATCAGAGGCCCCACGAGAGGGTGACAAGGCCCACCGGTGCCAGCACTGGAAATTCTGGCAGACCAAAGAAAGCAAGAGGGGAGCAGGACAACGACACACAGCTCTCAGGCCAGCCAGGCAGTGCTAAGAGAGATGCGCCTGCTCCTGTGGCTGAGAACCATGCATCCCGATCAGAGCCAGTTCATTTTGCAACAGAAGAAACAGACACAGTAAACTTGATTTGCTCCAGGTGCAGAGCTCCTGAAAGCCAGAGCAGAGCATGGATGAGATCCACCTCCCACACCAATGCCCCTCCGTTACACCACACCTCCTCACGGGGGGCAGCAGGGGGATCCTCAGAGGCTGGGGCCCAGCTCCTCACTGACAGCACAGCTCCAGACAACGGAGAGACCAAGGTGTGAAAATCAGTGGGCTCTAAACTAAGAATAAGAACATTCAAGAACTGGCTGGGCATTTAAGCACCTGTAACCACAGCGACTGGGGGGGCTGAGGCAGGAGGATGGCAAGTTCAAGGCCTGCCTTGGCAACTTGGCAAGACACTGTTCTCAAAATTAAATAAAAAGGGCAGGGGACGTAGCTCAGTGGTAAAGTGCCCAAGTTCAGTTCATTCAAGACCTGTGCATTCAAGACCTGCACAGCGGAACGGAGAAAACCATGAGAACAGTCTGGTAGAAGTGGGATTTAAAGGCACAGGCAAAGAATGACAGAGAGAGGGTCCTCGAGGCAAAGTGGATAGCACGGGTCTGACATGGAGAGGGCAGAGGGGGCTGTGGCCATCATTCAGGGGCGGAGGGACAAGCAACAGGGGGCCACCTGGATGCTTGACAGCTTGAAAGATTTCTGAAGCCCAAAAGTTTTTAATTTTTATAAACTCCAATTACCGATTCTTTTATCATTTGTACTTTAGGGATCATTGCCTAATTCAAGGTCACAAAGACCTGTGCCAATGAATATCTTCTGAGAGCTTTACGATTTTAGCTCTTACACTTAGGCCTCCGTCAATTCTGGGTAAATTTTTGGGTATGGTGCATGGCAGGGACTCACATTCATTCTCTGGCTTGTGGCTGTCCAGCTGTCTCAGTTCTCCCTGGCCACCAGTCTTGGCACGCCTGTCAACAAATCCACTGACCACAAATGTGAGGCTTTTATTTCTGGATTCTCGCTCTATTTCATTGATCTTTTCTGTCTACCCATACGCCAATCTCACATGGTCTTGAATATACAGCTTTGTGGTTAAGTTTTGAAATCAGGAAGTATGAGTCTTCTTTTTGGAGATGGTTTTAGCTATCGGGGGCTCTGGCATTTCCATACGAACTTCAGAATCAGCTTATCAATTTCTGCAGAAAGGCAGCTACTGGGATTTTGATGGAGATCACACTGATTTGATCACACAGATCAGTTGGAACTGCCACTGTAGCAATGTTACCTCCCAATCTATAAGCATAAATGCCTGGCACCGACTTTTTACACTTTACAGTATATGAGTAGCGAATCTGAAAAAACAAAAGCGAAACAAAAAATAACCCCCCCCCCAAAAAAACCCAAAAGAAAAAGTAGAAGCCCCAGCTGAGCCACTGAGGAGCAAAAGCCCACTTCACTAGTTAATGTCCAGCGACAGAGAAGGCTTCATTTCCACAGGAACCTCCCGTAGCACCCAGGGCAAGCTCTGGCTTGTGGGGTGAGGATGGTCCCAGGTCCTGTACCCTCTGCAGTATGGGATGAACCCAGCTTTCAAGACTGCTGGGAGAAATGAAGTGGAGAAGAAGGAGAGAAGCGCTGTGAACTAAAACAAACCCTGCCCAAAGACTGAACTACACAACTAAGAAACAAGACCATCGATCGGGGGAGAAAGAACCCTGTGCAAAGCAGGGGTGAAGTCCCATGACAGATCCTGCCACACCCACCTGCCGGGACCCTTCACAGGCCTCAGGACGAAAGACCCACTTCTCAACAGGCCCAGACCTCGTGCCGCACATCAAGGACGACGGGACCCTCTTTTATTCTTCTCTTTAGATCAGGCACCTCACGCTGAACCAGTCAAAACATGGGCAAATCTGAAGCTAAGCTATCAGGTAAAATCTAAATTCCAGGGGGAAAAAAGTACTCTAATCTGTCTAGTGTAAAACTGAACCTGGTTTCACACCAATTAAGCCAGCTTCCTTGTGGTGACTTCCAGGTGACCCGGGACAGCCTTTCTTTAGCTCATTGTGGAGAAAGCCTCCAGCTCCTGCTCGTGAGCTCAGGAGAGGTGAGAAGAGCCCTTGTCTTACTGAGTCACCAAGTGAGCGCTGAGAAAGGGGTTGCTGACCATGGGAATCAATATGTCTTCCATCATGGCCAGGGCCAGGCACTACCCAGCAAGAGAGGCAGCCAAGTGGCCACCAGCAGGGGTTTCAGATAAGGCCAGACTCGGGCTTGATAAGGTTCACCGATCCAGAAGGGAAAGCCAGGGTCAGGGGGAGATTACGGCCACCTGACAGCAGAACTGAGTGGCCACATCCCACTAGACAGGCACCCGTGAAAGGCAGAGCTGACGGGAGAGAGAAGCCACAGGAGTGGGTTGCAGAGTGGAAGAACCACTGCGGTTTCAGTGCTGAGACTTCTAAATCTTTATCCTAGAGCCCCATGCTCTCCAGCAGCACAAAACTGGGTTCTCAACTTCAGACAGCAGAGAGAATCATGCCACCAGGA
Organism: Aplodontia rufa; assembly: GCA_004027875.1. Lineage (NCBI taxonomy): Eukaryota > Metazoa > Chordata > Mammalia > Rodentia > Aplodontiidae > Aplodontia > Aplodontia rufa. The sequence continues at coordinate 66,230 of PVKS010004983.1, forward strand.
CTTCCGCAGGGACTCCCCAGCATGACAGTGGGCCCATCCCCACAAAACCTCACAGCTGTGCGTGGGACGGGAAAGGCAGAAGGTGGGGCAGGCACGGAGGAACCTCCTGCAAAAACCTAGCAGTACTAAAGGGTTTAACTTGGCACAAGGGATTTTTTCCAAAATTAAATGCCAGGGTGCATACACGTGTTCGCTGTACAATTTTTCAGAATTTTAAGTCTTGAAATTTTCCTAATATGGGGCTAGAGTGGTGGCTCAGCAGTTGGAGCACTTGCCTGGCATGCTCTAGGACCCAGGTTTAAAGTCCAGCACCACATACACAACTAAGTGTCAGAGTAATGAAAACCAGATGAAAAACTAAATAAAATTGATTCTTTCTTTCTCACTGTCCCTCTCTCTCTTAAAAAAAAAATCAAAAAAAATCCTAATAAAATGATGGAAAAAACAAAGTAGGATCCTCTTTGTAGAGAGCAGAAAATACCTAAACAAAATCTGAACAGCAGGCGATTCAGGAGGTATGACTTACACAGATCCCATGAACCAAAGCACAGTCACAGAGTGACAAAGAAGATCAGCCTGGAGCCACTGCACCGCAGTGGGGTGTTCTTCGCTTTGTCCATGCATGGATGTTTGAAATTTACAGAAGAAAGTGAGGTGCTGTGGTTCCACCCACCCATCCAGGTGGTGTCTCCAGGGCAAGCCACCCAACTTCTATGAGCCATCACTGTACGTCACACAGTGAGAATCTCTGCTGAATGAAGACCATGTAACACCTCCAGCTCTGTAAGTCACAACGGGAGAACCCAACCTGTTGATGGATGAGGCCTACACAATGCCTGGCCACCCTAGAGGACCACGAGAGGGAACAGGAATCTGGAAAACCATTGTAAAGTGCATACATTTACCTAATGCATAATGCACACTTGATTACTTGCTATTAATTAAAAACCTCACCCAAGTGCAGAGTGGGACAGACAGGAAACATGACACCATCAGTCAGGAGCCGGCTGGAGGACATGGTCAGCCCCCAGGACAAAGCCAGAGGAAAGTAAAGAAGGTTCACTGGAGTTCTTCAGGCAGCAGGACAGGCACGCTGGCCAAGAAAAACCACCGAAGGATAAAGCCTTGAGACTTCTGGCTGTGCCTGTGGGTTTGTTACACTTTTCTGAGAATCTGTAAATTAAACAACACTTTCCCAAACCTCACTGTGCACAGCCAGAGTTGCCCCGTGCTGAGGGCTGCGGAGCCGCTGCTCATTTTAGACCTGGCTTTGCTTCGTAGGCTGGACCCCCTCACACAGCTCTGACTGCCCCCACAAGTGCCCTACAGCCGACGCCTCCATGGCCTCTGCCTCCCAAGCGTGGCACCGCCTCTTCCACCCACAGGCAGGCCACAGCTTGCTCTAGACCCCAACGCTCTTTTTCTTCCCTTCTTTTCGTGCTGTATCAATGTTCAGGAAAATCAAGTTGCTAGGACCTACGCTCGCTAGATGGAGAGGCAGGCACCACACTGGGGCAATTCTAGCACTGCCCTGCTGGTCTTGCATTTAACCGATCCCCATTTTCCAAGAGCCCCTCACTAACGGCACACCACCCCCGTGTGATGGAGGGAGGGCAGAGAAGGCAGGGGCTTCCCCGAGCTGCCCGTGGCTAGCTGCAGAAAGGCATCTTTGCCCCTAGACACAGTGACAGTCTACAAGGGATCAGGCTGAAAAGGAAGCAAGCCCAGCCCTGTGGGCATGTGGGAGCGAGCTGCTCCATCTTCACAGGTGAACCATCAGTTCAAAGAAATTTTCTCTGTGCATTCGAACTCTTCAGCCCTTAGCAAAATCTACTACAATGAAAGATGACCGTTAGAGGTTAAAGTGTTACTGGCCATTACAATGTATCAAGAAGAAAAAATACATTAAAAAAAAGAGAGGGACAGTAAGACAGAGAGAGACAGAGACACAGAGAATCAATTTTTATTTAGTTTTTCACGTGGCTTTCGTTGCTCTGACACTTAGTTGTGGATGTGGTGCTGGGGTTTGAACCCGCGTACTCCCGCATGCCAGGCAAGCGCTGTATTCGCCAAGCCACCGCCCCAGCCCCAGAGGTATACATTTGAAGTTCGTGAATAAAGCATGCTGAGCTACTTACTCTCCGAGACTTCGGTCACGGACGGCAAGTGCATTTGGGAGAAAAACAACATTCAGTTATAGTACAAGATCTTACAGCCGAGTGCCAACGGCGAATGCTACGCTTTGTCAAGCAGTCTCAGATACACTCATGCAAAATCTACTGCACAAACATTTAGTCACATTCCTTTATAGACAAGGCAGTGGGTTTATGTTAACTTTGCTTTCTATTCCAGCCACTCAGGAGGCTGAGGCAGGAGGATCCCTTGAGCCCAGACATTCCGGGCCAGCCAGGGCAACTGACTCGAGGCCAAGTGGAATACCCACATTGTAGTGAACACATCACAAAATCACCATGAAATTTACCTCAATGTTCTTTTCACCAGCCCCCCGCCCAAAACACAAATTTAGCGTGAGCACACGAAGACGTCACTGCGTGACAGAGATGATAGGAGACAGGCCACTGATGTCTGTCCCTCACTGATGTCTAACTCCTCACATCTTACAGGGCACACTCAGGATGGGGGGACCCCAAGGGCCACCTGCTATGTTCCGTCCCACATGTCAGGGTGGGGAGACCATAGAGGCCCAGGGGCAGAACAGAGGGCGTAAACGGCAGGTGGGCGACGTGAGAAAGGCCGCAGGAAACACCCAGTCATCTGGCAACGCCCGAGGTGGGGCTTCCCCAGAACCCATGTGGCTTCAGCACTGCTTGACCCAGCCCCGGAGGGAACAGGGATTTCACACTCCTCAGCCCCAAAGCCTCCAGGAACAGCCATCTTTCAAACTTAAATGCCCTCACCTCTTTCTGTTCGACCTGCAGCGCTGACTTCAAAATATCGCGAAGCTGCACCAGCTGTCTCCGCTCTTCGTCCTGCGCGTGCTTGATCTAGGGACGGTAGACGCAGCAGAGGGGAGTGAGGCCGCAGCAGGGGCACCGCCCAGGCGCCCACCGCCTCCTCCCCGCCGCGGGCAGGACAGCACGGAAGCGGTTCACACCATGCACAGAGAGCCGCTCACCGTGTGGAGGTCTGTGGACAGGGTTTCGATGGAAGGCTTGAGGCTCTCTACTGCTTTCAGTCCATCTTGGAAAAAACTAGGGCAAAGAAGAAACATAGGTTGTGCTTCGTCAAGGAGAAGGTAACTCTGCGAGATGGAGAAAAACGTCTTTAAAGAGACTGGAGTCACTACCTAATTCCTGGGAGGAAGGAGGAGTCCATATAAATAGAAACTAAAATTATCAGGCAAATCAAGAATAAAATGACATTGAAAATGAGGGGAACAGAAAAGGAATTGCAATAAGCCTGAATATTACGATTTTTCTTGACCCATATGAATTAGAAATTTTTGCTGATAACAGGAAACAGGATTCAGCTGAAAATGCCAACAGCAGCTTTGATTTGGGAGACTTCTGAGCATCTAAATGATGGGATCTAAGGCCAAAAGGGGGGGGGCCTGGAGCAGTGGATCGGTGGTTACGGCGCTTGCCTGGCACGCGCAAGTACATGGGTTCAAACCCCAGCACCACGTACACAGCTAAGTGTCAGAGCAAGGAAAGCCATGTGAAAAACTCGATAAAAATTGATTCTGTGTCTCTCATTGTCCTTCTCAAAAAAAAAAAAAAAAAAAAAAAAAAAAAAAAAGCTACAGGATACAAACAAGAGTGAGACGCTGGAGAATTTTCTTCAACGGGCAATGAACAAACCCAGGCAGCTCTGATGTGCATGAGTGGACAAGCACCAGATGCAGAGTAGGACAGCGTGGTTAGAGAACTTAGGTCAAATATCAAAAGAATCTCAAGTGCAGAATCGAAGCTAAGAGGTCACTTGTGACGAGGCACCCAGGAAATACAGCACAAGTTGGGCAGGGCTTCCATGGCAGGCCAGCACCACCCAGGGGCAAACTGCAGGTGACCAGGTGGAAGAGGCGGCCTCTTGACAGGCTCAGAGCGAGGCAAGGCCCAGTGACCCTGCAGTGCCTCTGTGGTCGGGTGGGCCAGCCACACCCTGGTGTCACGTGGGTCCAGGCCCACAGGCCTCCTGCCCTCGGTGGCCACCAAATTCTTCCAGCCTCAGGTCCTGCATACTGCCTCTCCTCTCCAAAGGCCTCTACCTGCAGTGTGTTCCACCGGGCAGTTCCCAGCCATTCTTCAAGTTCTAAGGGAAGCACTGCCCGCTCCTGAGCCTGCTCCTTGGCCTGCTCATAACTCCATGCGTTAAAAGAGCTCCCCTTGGTATCTTCTCTCAGCATTTTGTCCCATGCTTCAGAACGCTTGCCACAAAGGAAACTGTGTGTTCACTCATGTGGTTGTTTACCATGTGGTTCTCCCATGACGCCTGACGTTCAGGAGGCAGGGAAGCCCGTCTTCCACCAGTCCCCTGGGAGCCACCTTTAGGAGGCAACATGGTCTCACCTGAGCTTGTGGCAGGCAGCAACAGTCCCGTGGGACCCACCTTTACCCCAAGCATCTCACAAGCGGAATGGCTTGAGAACAGTGCAGAACAACGCAAGCTGGCAGCTGGATCCAGGAGTGCGAGGAGGGGGGACAGGACGGCACAGGGGTTACGAATCACTGTGGCCAGTAGAACAGGCCAAGGCCCAGGCTCCAGAATGTCCCCATCTTCCTCTCTGTAGACACGCACAGTCTTTACATTGTGCATCCTATATTTCACCTCCCCGATCTTTCTCCTGAAGACTGTACCTGCCTCTGCACAGCATCTGTGTCAGAGATCCACCCATGTGGCTTCACCAGAGTCAGGGCTCAATGCCAGGCCTTGTGCCCCTCTGCAGCTTCCCCTCCCAGCACCAGGGCCGGCACGGAGCAGAGGAGCCTTCTGGGTTGAAGAGGAAACATGGAAGAGCCGCGGGAATGATCAACTATCCTGTTCCCTCTGTCATGAACTCATCTGGTTCTGAGGATTTACTTACAAATTATCTTCATTTAACTATTTCCTTAATCATTTCAAATTCTTGTAAAATAGGAAGGAAGGAAGAAGAACATGAGAGTGCTGGGATAGGGAGCAGGAAAATTATCACAGTGGATAAGCACTGAGGTACCCCGGGGACCGGGGACAGGTGCACGGCTCTCAGCAGCCTGGCAACTGTCCCTGCGGTGAGACCGGAGATCTCGTTCCCAGCACAGCAACGGCCAGCTCACTTGGAAGAACGGTACAAATCTGGGTTAAGGTGTGATCTCATCTCTGTCACCGCCTTCCCAGTCTTCACCATCTACCTCCATCTGCAGCATCTCCTTCCTCTGGCTTGCAATGCCGTGGCACCAGGTACAAACCTCAAAATGCAGTCAGGCCTGGTGCCAGGGGAGCACGACAGACACAACCTGAAGGTGCAGCCTGGTGGAACACACCGAGGGGTGCCAGGACGAGATGTGCCTGCAAGCAGTCACGCCTCCAGGTCACTCAGATGCCTACAAAGGTCCCTGTCCCCCAGAGAACAGCTGCTTTTGATATTCATTCCTATTAACCTTTAATTTCATAGAAACAAGATTTATGGCCCTACCTGTTTTCGGGAGGTTTTCAGAAGTGCAGCTGTATCCTTTCTTGCTAGAGATTAGGTAGATTAAATTAGTTCATCAGAAAGCCTGTTTCAACTCAATAAATATGGTGATGAGAGCTAAGAGGTCAGAGTCACCTTGTGAGCACTCTCCCCAGCCACCCCTGCATCCAGTTTGTTTTTCGAGTCTTCATTTCACACAGAAGTCGGAGCACCAATAGCTGTCCGTGGAGGGGAGCTTCAAGGAGAAGGGACTGGAGGGCTGCTTGGCTGTGGTGACATTCCTGAGGACCAGTCCCTGGCAAACCATTACTAACTGGAGCCCATTAACATTTTTCCAAGCTTCAAAGAACTTTTACCACCGACATTATCCAATCAAACTTTGTTTTCAATTAAACATTTTCTAGCCTGCTTGACCAGATTTTCAAGGCTTGAAAATGCACCTGCTTAGAAGCAATCTTCAGCCCTCCGCTGGCCCCTTAGCATGTGGCAGATGTCCTTGTCCCCAGGCTTCAGGCCTCACATTCTAACATCCCAGTGAACACAGCATCTTCTGGTGGTCTTCCTGTGATGACCCCTCCCTCAGAAGACAGGTTTCCACAGGGATCCTGGGCCTGAGTCTGATCAACTCAGCACCCAAGTTCAGGGGGCAACGCAGGCATCATGGGCCAAGCTTACTCCACCACCAGAACCCGGCCATGGTGGGTTTCAAAGGCTGTCCTATCTCTAGGCTCTGCTGGGGAACTGGCCTCTCCCTCTGCAGCAGCACAGGCTAACAGGAGGAACTTGCAGGACATTCCAGGAAGGAGGCAGAGATGCAAGTTTAAAAAAAAAAAAGAAAGAAAGAAATTAAAGATAACATGAAGTATTTCTCAGAAAGTGAAAAGCAAAGACAAGTAAAAAGAAAACTAGTACGTATCCATATAGCTCTCCAGGCCAAGCGAATGCGGCTCCCAGGACTTCAGGGAAACACGGTGGCTCTGTGTTGGGGAGAGAGCCCTGACCACCAGGCACAGCATCGTCAGGCAAAGCCTGATACACTCAGTGAACGCATGTGAAGGACCCCCACACGTGAAATACACGCCTGGCCACAATCTCTGGAAACTGGCAGAGTCTCTTAGGCTCCACGTGTTATCCCCAAAATGGAATTTATAAAGTCAAAGTTGCTTGACTGATTTGAGCCACAAGCGGTGTGTGTACACACACACATACACATATACACACACACACACACACACAGGATCCAAGAAGGAAGCAACGGAAGATTCTTATTTTTATAGGTTACTGAGCTCATGCCCATAAAAGGCCAACTAGTTCATATTTCCACAAGTGGTCTGTTGCTACCCAACTGATGGTTTGGGCAAAATAAAGAAGAAAAAGGAAATCCCAGAATAGCTTCTTCCTAAAAATAAAATACCATCAAGGAAGCGACCCACTTCCTAAACTGCCTCATACCAGGTTAATGGGGAACTCAAGAGGGGTAATGCACGTCAGTCACATGTCACAGGAATTGAGTCTCTGCAAAAAGATTCTTCTTGACAATCCTACCAGCGTCAGGCCTTCTCGCCCTCCGGCCTGGCTCTTTCGATCAAGCACAAGCCCCTCCACACGCCCTCACCTGCTATAGCTCTGCTGTCACCGTGCTGCACAGAGACCTCTGCACCACACGGCCCCTCCTTAAGAGTGTGCCCTCCACCAGGAGGCAGACCAGGGACAAGAGGAGACACGCAGAGGTGCTGTGGTGCTGCAGGAGAGAAGTGGGGTCCCCTTGGGAGACGAGGACAACACTGAGAAGCTTACTGTCCCGCAGCAAGGTCCTGCAGGAGAGCAGGAGCTAGGGAGGGCACAGAGGGCACAGGATGCCGTGCGCTAGGGAGGGCACAGGGTGCCATTCCAGGATGAGGAGCAGCGTGTGCACAGAAGGCACATTAGAGCCAGGCACAGGTGGCCCAGTGACTTGCGAGGCTGAGGTGGGAAAATCATACACTTTCGAGGCCAGCCTCAGCAACCCAGTGAGTCCCTGTCTCCAAATAAAAAATAGAAAGGGCTGGAAATGCGGCTCGGTGGCAAAGTGCTCCTGGGTTCAATCCTCAGTACAGAAAAGGTGAAAAGGCACATTCTCCCGGGCATGGCCTGTTCAGTAAAGGTAAGAAGATGGGCGTGGCAATTCTACTTCCAGAAGATTCCTCAAGTTAGTCCCCACCTTCCACGCCTGCTGTGTCCCTAGCAAGTCACTGTCCTCTCCAGACAGCACTGGGATGGGCGCTGTGCATCTAAGTACCCTGGGTTCCTTCTTCCAGAAGCTGCTGCCATTCCAGGCCACACCCCCTCACATTGCTGCCTTGTCCTGAGTGTCTCTGTCAGTGGAACCCACTGTCCAGGAGGGGAAGAACTTTGTTTTTGACCACCTTGGCTCAGCAGAAACGAACAGGGCCCGGCACGCATAGAAGCTCCATGACAATGAATCCTCTCCCTTCGACCTTTCCAGAGCAGCTGGCACACCTGGGACAATCCTGAACGTGGGCAGGACACCCAGGGCCATCCACATCTCTAAGGCCTTTCTGTTGCATTTTGTTCACGCCCTCCATCACTCACTACTGAGCCATCCTGGCCTTTCCCTGCCTTAAGACCGCAACTCCCCCAAACGTTCCTCCCCTACTCATCTGTTGGCTCCTGCAGATCACAGTCTCCTCAAAGAGGCCTGCAGTTAATTCAAGAACTATCTGAGCACCTCCTGTGTTCCAGGTGCTGTGCTCAGCAAAACAGAAAATGGAAAAAGAAACCCCACCCTAAGACTTTGACGAAATCGCTTTTTGCATCATACTCTGTCTCACCTCCCTACACTTCAGATGCACTTGCAAACACCCAGGTTTAAGTCCCACCCCTGACCAGACCCCTGCAGCAGGGAGCACTCCTGTGCACCCAGTCCTTCATCTCAGCCCCCAGCAGAGCCTGGCGCAGCGCACGCTGGGTTAAAGTTGGTCAGGCAAGTGAATCAACAGCCCTGGCACAGCGACTGTTGATAAACAGCTGCATGTGCTAGAGAGACTGGGGGTCCAGAGTGGAGGCAGACGGCCGATGAGGCTGGAAGGAGTCAGGCAGTGTTGAGGACTTAAATACGACGTTTCTTTCTGACTTGTATCCTCCCGTGTTCATCGAGGTCCCTGGTCTCATAACATCAGTAATAAATGACAGTGTTTTCTTAATTGAACACACTGGATCAACATTATCTCATTTCTCCTTTAAAAAACAAAAGCCTCTGAGATCATGTGTCAGATCAAATTAGCTCCTCTCCTCCAAAAAGGGCAACAGCGACAACATACATACATTCAGGAACTACTATGGATTTTTAAATACTGCATAGACACTTTTGTTATTGAGATACAATTCCCAAGAGTTCACCCTTCTAAAATGTGTAGGATGGGTTTTACTACATTCATGAGGTTGCGCAATCAACACCAGCTTCAGAACCTTTTCATTCCCGCAGAAAGCAGCCCCGTCCCCATTAGCACTCATTCCCCATGATTACTTGCTCAGGCTGTGGCAACTCATCTGTTTCTGAGAGTTGCTTATTCCTGGCCTGTCAAACAAAGTCACACAGGACACAGCCCTTGGGTCTGTCTCCCTTTGTGTGGCAGGTTCTCCAGGTTTATCCACACACAGGCGCTTCCTTCCTCGGACTGCAGATTTCTAAATGAGAGTTTATCCTCCTTGATACAACACCGTAGGCTACCATCCATACTCGGGGAAACATTCAACTGACATTGCAAAGAAGAGGAGGGACTTACTTGCACTGGGCATGGAAGTACTTGATGAGATTCTGAAGCAAATCCACTCCTTTTTTAATCTTGATTTCATTGACCTTCAGCAGATACTGTTAGGAAACAGAAACAAGCACAGTATGAGCTTTAATGGGAGCTTCTGAAAACGCTGCATCCTTTCCAGTGAGCAGAGCCCACGGCACACACTTGATCCCTCTGCACACCTAAGTGCTGCTTCAGCTAGGTGCCATGTGAGTTCTCTGCAAGCCAGGTAATTAAATGTTCGAGAGCTAAGAGCTCCTGCTAACAGGACCCTCTACCCCATCCTGCCTGGACAGCCTTGCCCTGGCTGCATGGAAGAGCGAGTGGCTGGACCAAATGGTGACATGGGCCCTCTCCAATGGCCTGTGCACATGCTTCTGTCCTGGGGCCCTCTCAGCTGTTCGTCATCCAGAACACTAAGGGCTACAATTAAGCAGGTAAGACCCTTGGGACCATGTCACCAGCCCCCAGATGCTTCCTGTAAATGTGACTGTTTAAAAAGCACATCTTCATTTGAAATCAATTAAAGTCATTTTTAACTTGGAGAATTCATTAATGACCACTAAGAGATCAGGAAGCCCCAGGGATCTATAAAACCAGCACCATGAAGTGCATGTTAGGACTCTACAAATTCCCTGAGCCCTCCACAGTTGGGAGGGTTGGCAGAGGACCCTGACAGAGCACCCTGGGGAGTCTGCTGACCGGGACCGAGACGCAGGCTCCCAGCTGCCAAACAGGGTGAGCCCACACGCACGTGCCTCCCTAGGACTGTGCAGTTCCACGAGGAGCCTGAAAACTGCTCTGAAACCATAAGCCACAGATTTCCTTTTCTCTATAAACTGCCCACACATCCTCGTCCCCCTTCCTTTTGATATTTACTCCCAGCTAACGGGATGTCTGGCAATGTATCAAAACGACACGTGCGACACGTGGTTAATGAAATGTTTGGTGGTATCAAAACTTAAGAAGTGTGCATCCTTTGACCCAGACATTCTACTCCCAGGAACTTAAGAGCGACAGAAGATTCCCACAGCCCTTTCAGTATAGATGTGCGGCCCCAGGGGAGTGGAAGCCCAGGCAGGGGCAGCACAAAAATCGAAAGGCTGTGAGCAAGAGCCCTCGCCATCAGACGGCCTCCGATGTCGGTGAAATGCTCCCAGTGTCCATCCTGCCCTTTTCCCCGCCCCAAGGCAAGCTCAGAGGCCACAGGACAGACGCACCCCAGGCCACTGGCAGGGAGCCCGTGAAGCCTGGGAGGAAGTACCACCCCGCCATGGAGGATGGACCAATGCCAGCAGGTTTGTCCACCTGATTTCTTCACCTCTCTCCCAGCCACTGACTCCATGGAAACCCAGACAACTCACTCAAGGGTGGGCATCTGAGCTACTTCCAGTAAGAGGAGGCAAGTTCGAGAAAGTAAGCACGTGTGGCCAGAATTAGGTTCCAAATTCTGTCCATCAAAAGACTAGGACTTGCGGCTGGAACGGTGGCTCAGCGGTTGTGGTGCATGCCTGCCATGCACAAGGATGTGGGTTCAAACCAGCACCACGTACACAACAAAGTATAAGAGCAGTGAAAGCCACATGGGAAAAAAAAAAAACTAAATAAAATTGATTCCCTTTCTCTCTCCCTGTCCCTCTCTCTTAAGAAAAAAAAATAAAAAAGAGAAAGAGAAAGAGAGAAAAGGGGGGGGGGGGGCTAAGACTCCCCCTTGTAAAACACACTGTCAACTCCTGAACAGAGTTCAGCAGTCCATCTGGTGTTTTCTCTGAAGCCACAGGGCTGAGCTGAGGAGCCCACGCTCCGGGGGAGGTCTCGATGGGTGGCACAGGCCACAGGCAGCCAAGCTTGGGACCCGCTTCCAGCACCGTACCTCGCACATCTGCAGCTGGAAGAACCGCCGTTCCTTCTCCATCTCTTCCGCAATCTCGGCCCCACTTATCTCAGTTCGAATCATCCCGTGAAGCTTGGCGTGCTCCTTCTTCTCCTTTTCTATCTTGGTTCTACGTGGGGGTGGGGGGAAAGCCAGGATAAATCAAGAGGCCTCTTGGCACAGCTCTCCGTCCGTCAACCAGATGAATGGTTGAGATGGTGAGATTTAGAACAGAATGGAATGACCTCTTACGCTCTCGAAAGGAAAATGCCTGTCGCTGTAAAAGCATCAAAGTTGGCCTTCCCAACACTTACTTGGCGAATGCTTCTAAGCACCTGCTCCCCTCTGGGCAGAGGAGGTCTGCACACACCTCACCTGCCTACCTGCTCTTCTCCCAGACTGGCCCACACCTCTCATAGTGGAGCCAGGCTGGTTCCCAGCTGTGGCTGCCACCGCGCTCACACTGCAGGAGAAACAAACCTCTCGTTCTGCCAGCTCCGTCCCCTTTCCACGTAGATGTCCTGCGGGCTGCTTATGACCCTGATGTCAAGTACACAGCTCTGCACTGATCAGTGAGCACCACCAAGGGAACCACAGTAAAAGGAGCCACAAGATCACATCAGCCACCAAGGACTGGAAAGCACTGCAGATTTTTATTCTAGAGAAAAGGCAACGCCAACAGAAAGCTCTCCTTCGGAGGGCCTGTCACGAAGACCTGGGAAGCAGCGTTTCCTGCAGGCCTCCAGAAGACCAAGGGGACACTGACCTTAAAAGATGTTCAGTAGCCAGGCACGGTGGCACACTCCTATAACCCCAGCAACTCGGGAGGCTGAGGCAGGAGGATCCCAAGTTCAAAGCCAGCCTTAGCAACTTAGTGAGCAAAGCAACTCAGTAAGACCCTGTCTCAAAATAAAAAAAAATAAAAATAAAAAGGGCTGCGGACGTGGCTCAGTGGTTAACCGCCCTTGGGTTCAATCCTGGTACCAGAAAAAAAGAAAAAGAAAAAACTGCTCAGTGATGCAGTGGGCTACCTGGGGCTCCAGAAGTCCCCAGCACAGGAGGGCGTGTTGGGGTGAGTGCACACATGCAGTGCTTAGGAAAAGGCAAGAATAACAATCTGTTCGCTTAGTGTGGAGCCCAGTGCTGGGCACAAAGTGTGACCTCAACAATCTGAAGGAAGAACAAGAACGTGGACAACAGCAGGCCTTAGGTCGGGATTCTGCTCGGCAAGTTCAGGCACCAGGAAGGCCCTGGCCCCTGGGCTAGCCCACCCAACTCCAAGGCCCCAGAAGCCTCTCAAGGGACCACGCAGCAGCCCAGACACGGGCCATCTCTGGAATCACTGTCCAGGAATTCTGACGACACTTCAGACCCAGTCACCACACATCACGGGGCCTCTGGAGACAAGGACCCTCGTTATGTAGCCTACAATACTTTCATGTTTCAAGGGTGCTGCTCCCTCCTCAGATTCTGGGTTTGTGAGTAATTCTGGTCCTGCCTCAAGTGTGTCAATCTTAGAACATGATGCTATCACCCTCCTGGCCCTTCCTCTCAGACCCAGAGGCCTCCTCCACTGTGGTCCAGCTGTGCACAGACGCACAGCTTACACCACTGTCCCAGCCACAGAGTGGACAACAGTGGCAGCTGGACGCACCTCTGCCCTGCCTCAAGCCCTCCTACGGGTGATGGTCTGTGAAGTGGGACTGCTGATGCCTACTCATCCAACTGGTCACAGATAAAGGATGCGAAAGGGCCAGGGATAGTGGGTTGGAGCCTCTCTGGGTTGAACAGAGCTTCGAGATCCTCTAGCTCAGCACTCCCATGCGCTGAAATGAGCATCTGCCATCAGTGAAATCCCACGCTTGGAATCCAATCAACTCACGCAGAAACTGAACATTTCCATGGACAGAATAGGTACCAAAGGTTTGGCATGTATCAGTTTGAGCGAGGTGACCCTTCACTACTGAGCTGGTTTTTAAAAAACACAACATTTATAGTCACATCTGCACTGACTTCCTTCCCATCATCTCTTGCGTTATCAGAAGGCTTCATATGCAAGTTCCTATTTCCATTCAGAAAAGTATCCATTCCCTAAGGCACAGAGACTACCAACCCTGAAGCATTTAAAAATGTTTTCTCTCCAGTATTTAAAGTAACGGAAACCCCACATTGGCTAGCTCAGCTCTAGTTGGCCTGATCCTCCCCACCCTGGGATGAGAAGTTGGGATAGAAATGTCACTCCACTGTCTGCAGTCAGGGGCAGGCCTGCTGTCTCCAGACTGTGGTCCATGCAGAGGCGAAAGGCCTGACCTTCATGTTCTCTGGCAGACAAAGTAACCAAGTAGGGCTAAAGGAGAAAGGGTTGCAGAAGCTTTCTAAAACCAGGAGCATGGTATTCCAGAAACAGACTCAAAGCTCAAAGCAGACAGTTGTCATAAATTGCCAAGAAGACGAAGACTGAGGACTGCTCTGACCTCACAAAGGCTAATAAAATGAGAACGCATGCCAACGCTCCCTGGGAGAAGCTGGCCCTACTTCCTTCGTTGGGTCTGATCATAACACGGCACCATCACCACAACCCATGGAAGAAGGGACAGGGGACTGTGGAAGAGACCACAACCCCCGAGTGCACAGAGCTGATGCGGAGGCATCTGTGCTTCTGAGGAACAGGAGCAAGGCTTGGGTAGATTCTTTCCTGCAAGCTCCATCTAAAATGGAAATCTCAAACCACACATATTTTAAAAATGAAAACACTCACATTTTTGTTTCATAGTCCTTCCAAGCTTTATCAAAGGGCTTTTTCAGGTCCTGTAAAGAGAGGGCAGCAATTAAGCAGCACAAATCATTAACTTCCTCCAGACACACTTCCTCATCCCCAGACCGGCCCTGAGCAGATCATTAGTTTCTGTGAAGTATGATGTTCAGCATCCCATGAAAAAATAACCCAGAGACCATTTCTTTCCTCCTCTCCGCAGAGTATCTGCTGCAGAATGGAACAAATGCAGACAGAAGTAGAGACACGCCCAACGCACCCGTCACCCAGCTATACCCCCAGCCCCTCCTCAATCACCCGCTCTCTGCCCTCAGTTTATCCTAAAATGAAACCCAGAAAGACACTGAATCTGAGATCAACTCCATCTCTCTAAGAGAAAGGGACTCTGACTCTTCCTACTAGTGTATGCGTCTCCTTGCCACATGTCACCCTGACCTGAGCCTGACAGTCAGAATACAAACACCACCCATCCTGGGCCTCCTCTGCACCCTCTAGAAATAAGCGCTTATTTTGACAAGGCCTGGCTTAAACAATCACTGCACCCTCGAAATCCTATCAAATTGTTCCTACCTAGGTTTACTTCCTTCACCAGGGCTCTATAGGATGAGGAAAACTCGACTGTTTATTTTTTGGCTCCTCAACAGCCTCATGAGGTCCTCAGTGATCTGGCGCTTCCTGCTCTGCCAACCACCCCGACCCTGCCACTTTTGTGTGCAGTGGCCACCCATGTTCCCACCTGTGGGCCTGCCTCTCCCCTGCCCAGGTGCCCTCCCTGCCTCTGGTTTTTCTGACCCACCATAGGAGGGTGGGCAATGTTCTTTCCTGGCACATTCTGTAAGGGAGATAAGGGACACACTGAGAAGTGCCAGCACGTGACCCCAAGGCAGGTCAGCCAGGGCTTCCAGATGTGCCCAGATGAGACCTGGGAATTACATATCATCCAATCAAAGAACTTGGTCTTCCAAGAACTCAGCCAAACACCCCTCCAGCCCTGGGTGCTCCTTGCTTGGGTCACTGTGAAGCAGAGCACAGCCCAAGCACCTCTCAGTGGCAGGGTGCTTCCTAAACAGTCAACAGCCCTCGGAGCGCTGAGACCTTGAGAGTGTGACTCTCCCACCAGAATATCCGTCCTGGCTAGGAGCCCTTCCCAGCTGTAAATCAGAGGCACAGCGGCTGCAAGAATCAGACTTCTCCTCACAGTCTCCCTGCTCAACTGGGGTGCCTCGAGAGTGCTCAGTGTCCAAAGTAGCTCTTTGTTCCCCTTTGCATGCTCCCTTGCCAAGAGGATGATCGAAACGGATCAAAAGGTGGTGTCAGATGGCAAAGCAAAAAACATGGAGCACAAAAAGCCACCGTTTCCCCAGCAGGAATACACTCGCGTGGCCACTGCCCTGGCGGGCCATCCCTGCTGTGATTCCAGGAGCCATGAACCAGTTGTGGGTTCCAGTCGTACCCCTTTCACTCCTTTCAGGTCCCCCTTCAGCAAACTGTCCAAAGGGAAGGAGATGATGTTGTTCATATTCTGAATCTAAAAGACAAAAAACAGAGAGCACATTCTTATTCCATTTGCTTTATAATCTAAAGTAAGCTAGGATGTTAGCCAGGGCACCTAATAATGATTGACCCTCACCAAAATCTGGCTAGCGCCACACGAGAGCCTCACTCAGCCTTCATTCCTCCTGGCAAAACTATTTCACAAGGGAAACACATATCGAATGAAAGGTCTGCGTATTTTATACATCTCTAACACGCGTCGAACGAGAGGTCCGCGTATTTTATACATATCCAACGAAGGCACATATTTGCTACAATAACCTTCTGTTAAGCGTGAATGTCTGTGAAAAGGCAGCACAATGAAGACTCATTGAGTCATTGCTGAGAGCAGCAATGACAACCAATTTGAAGAGCCTGAAACAGAAGGGATATTGCTTGGGCTCTCAGGCTCCAGTCACGGCCCCGGGCTATTCTGGGCCAGGCCCCTGGCCCCATTCCCACAGCCAGTGCCCTCTTGGAGACAGACCAGAGAGGCATATCCAGGCTTCTGTCTGCTGGGAAGGCGTGAGAGTGCTGACAAGAGATAAGTGTGCAAGCGTGAGGGTGTATGTGTGAGTGGAGGAGAACAAGTGTGCAAGCCTGGGGGGGTGAGAGTGGAGGAGGATGATTGTGCAAGCATGGGGGGGTATGAGAGTGGAGGATGAAGAGTGTGAAGCCTGAGGGGTGTGTGTGAGTGGAGGACAATGAGTGTGTGAACCTGAGGGGGTGTGTGAGAGTGGAGGAGGATGAGTGTGCAAGCATGAGGGGTGTGAGAGTGGAGGATGAAGAGTGTGTAAGCCTGAGGGGTGTGTGAGAGAGTGGAGGAGAATGAATGAGTGTGCAAGCCTGAGAGGGATGTGTGAGAGTTGAAGCTGAGTGTGCAAGCATGAAGGGTGTGAGTGTGGAGGGTGAGTGTGCAAGCATGCAGGGTGTGAGTGAAGGGTGACAAGCGTGGAAGTGTGAGGGATGTGTGAGTGGAGAAGGATGAATGTGCAAGCATGGAGGAGGATGAGTGAGCCTGAGGGGTGTGTGTGAGCATGGAGGACAAAGAGTGTGCAAGCATGAGGGGTGAGAGTGGAGGAGGAAGAGTGTACAAACATGGAGGAGGACAAGTGTGCGAGCGTGGAGGATGAGTGTATGAGAGTGGAGAAGGGCATGTGCAAGCATGAGGGGGGTGTGAGAGTGAAGGAGGATGAGTGTGTGAGCCTGAGGGGTGTGAGTGTAGAGGACAAATGTGCGAGCACGAGGGGTGTGTGAGTGGAGGAAGACAAGTGTGTGAGCGTGAGGGGGTGTGAGAGTGGAGGAGGATGAGTGTGCAGGCATGGGGGTGAGAGTGGAGGAGGACAAGTGTGCGAGGGTGGGGTGTGAGAGTGGAGGATGAGTGTGCGAGCATGGGGGGGGGTGAGTGGGGGAGGCAGTATATCCAGGGGCATGTATGCCAGCAGCGTGTGCAGAGGGCATATGTGGGTGCAGGTATGCATGAGGTGCAAGGAGCGTGTGTGAGAGCGAGGAAGAGGTGTAGCCAGAGAAAGGAGGCAAAGGGTGGCATCAATGCCCCTGTTCTGCCTTCAGCCAGAAGGCAGGAGACCTCTGACTTGAACTGTCACCATGGACCAAATGGAGGGGAATCCAACTGTCCTGACACCTTGGGGCCCATCCAGCAAGCCAGCCTGTCATGCTGGCAGCTCAAACCTGAGCAAAGCAAAAGCAGCAGAGCCCCAGCCAGGAAGGACCTCCAGGCCTGGGATTCCCTCCCTCCCCAGCTGGGCCACCCTCAGCTGGGCCTGTACCTCCAGCCCTCAGGGCTACTGCACCCAGATCAAGGCCTAGAGCAGGAGGAGGAGGGAGCAGGGGGAAGAGGGGGACTTCAGAACCTTTGCATTCATTCTGCAACTGAGGGAACTATTTTTAGTACAGTTACCTTCAACAGGGAGACTCTAGATGCCACTTTTAAGGCAACGTGGGAAATGACTTCAGTCATTAGATGAAGTTTTCAAACGGAGACAGAAATCCATGTGAAAGAGCTGTTATGTGTGTAACAGAGCCTGCTGCATCAACAGCCAACTCTGCCAAGTACGTGATCAATCAGCAACTGTCACTTCCGCCCCGACTGTGAGGGTGACTTCTGCCTGAGGAATAAACCTCCACGTTCCTCGTGTAGCTGGCTCTCCTCCAGGGTGATCTGCTACGACCTGTGAGGGCAGCCTGCAGAGGTGAGTGCTTCCTTACTGGAAGCTCTGGTTCAAGGGGAGGTCAGTGGACAACCGGAAGGGACAGTGAGTCAGCACACCTGGGTTTCCATGGTGGGCCAGCGCAGGACCCTGCAGCAGGCATGCAGGTCTCTGCACAGGCTGCGCTTGCCGACACCTGCTGGCAGAGCTGCCCCCTCAGAGCCCCTCACCTGGGAGTCTGAGTGGACAGGCTCCATACCACAAAGCCATTCTTCACTGTACTCGAAGCTACCAAATCTTCTCTGACTTCCAGGCCCCTCCGCAACATCCCCTGTATGCCATTTCCTAGGCCCTGGGGGGGCCTCAGTGCCCCTTCTCCAGACAGGTGACAGTATCCCTGCCCCTGCCACCAGCCCAATCCCTCCTTCATGGTCCTGCCAGACTTTCCCCGGGATCGTGTCCCTATCATGACTACTTCTCCGTGCCTTAAGACCCTAGGCAGTCCATCTTTATTTGCTATTTCCCATCTTCATATCTGGCTCACTGACCTGTTTCCCTGATGCTTGGGCTCAGTCTGTGCTTTCAACAGAAACATCCTCCCTTATCCTCACTGTCCAAAGCTCCAGCCACCAGAAATGACACAAATGCCACCTTTTCTATGAAGCAGCCCCAGTCTCCCCAGCAGGAAGTGACTCTCCCTCCCCAAACTCCAGATTGCCCTTTTTCTGTATTTCTTCCCCTGCATCCATCCCACTGCAGATTCTAAAGGGCAGAGTCCACCAGCACCATATCCCGTGTGCCCAGAGCTCCTGCAGGGCAAGGTTCAGGGGGAGATGCTCAGAACCCATTGGTGGAACAAACCAGTCCACTTACGTATTTTTCTGAGCATCTTGTATATGAGACAGAATGCAGAGAGGCTTCGGACGAAAGCCGAGTTCTACCAGCATCTTTAAATGCATTTGCAGACTCCCACATACTTACTTGAGTCCACTTTGTAGATAGCAGTGACCAGCTACAGAGGTCAACATGGTGCCTGCCCTGCAGAACACACACACACACTCACACGTGGAGAATTAGGAACACTCCAAGTACATATTTTACAATGCACAGAGACCAGTGGCTCCGCATAATGACAGGGTGACTTTGGTTTTAAGCAATCAGGCTGGCTGATGCAGGGTTGGGAAGAGGGGAAAGCTGTCTCAGTTACTGACCTTGAGATGCTGCCCCTCCGTCTGCACAATCACACAAAGCCACACTAAGAGTCATGGGCACACACTGATTCAGGCCTGCCAGGAGCCAAGGCTGGGCCACCTTGGACAAGACCTGGGCACACAAGGGAGCAGCAAAACTGCCCAGTGGGGAGGCTCAGAGCTGAGGCAAAGGCACCTGCTAGCCTCATGGAAGGTTGCGGGGAATGGGCTGGAAGGGCTTACAGGCTAAAAATCTCATTTCTAGGAAGAACACCAGCAGGTTTTTCAGTGAGGAGGTGTGTAAGTATAAACATGCGTGAGTGGGAAAAACTTGATTCTCTCCAGCATGGAACAAGCAAATCACTGCAACTGGGCTTACATATTCTACTCTGAGATGATTCACTACATGACAGGATAGGCACCGATTACAGATCCAGGGTGGAAAGCTGGGCAAGGCTTTGGGACCTACAAGATATTACAGCACAGAGGGGCACATGGCCCATGCAGTGCACACCTGGCCAGCTTGCTTTCCTTCTTCAGGCCCCTAAGCAATGGGTGCCACCCTCCTGGGCTGGCCACTGGGGACAGAGTCCATAGTCTCCTGTGAATGGGACAATCAACAGCTAATTACAACTGTGCGAACCCTACAACAGAAGCAGCCTCTGCAGCACAGAGGGAGGAGGCTGGGGAGCTGCAGAGGGTTAGAGGATAGAGACTCACTAGCACCTCAGTCCTCAGGAACTCACAGGTGACTTGGGCGTGGGGGTGGCGGGGACAAATAGCCTGTGTAAGTAAGTGAATTACCAAGTGAAGACTCCATGAGCCATAAGGGAGCCGGAATTTCAAAGAGAAAAGGACTTTTAGCCTGAGCATAAGGGGAATCTGCGTTGAGCAGGGATGGGCCACCGACCTTCAGAAGGAGAAATGCTGTCTTGCTGGTGTGTGTGTGTGTGTGTGTGTGTGTGTGTGTGTGTGTGTGTGTGTGTGTGTGTGTGTGTGTGTGTAGCAAGGGCGGAGGGTGGCCCAAGCAAAAGGATGGGCATGGGGGCTGGCCAGGCACCAATGAGGGCCAAGGCAGCTGCATTACTGGAGGGAACAGTGGAGGTGCCAGCTGGAGCTTAGGCACCAGGTCAACCAGAGTCTGGGCTTCATCCAGTTAATTTTTCTTCTTGGACTTACGCAAATTAACCCAAATAGAAAACTATTAACTTTCTGATCAAAACTGAATTACAACAACAGAGAAACAAAGTAGAATAGTGGTTGCCTGGAGCTGAGAAGACTGGAATAACTGTTAAGAGGATGTGAGGGCCAGTTTCTAGAAAGTACTGACCCAGAAATGGGTGGTATCTACAGTATGTAAAATATACCTCGAGAAACTGCTTTTACGTTTTGAAAAGGAATTTTTACGAATGTAAGCAGACCCCCCCCCCCCAGTGACTTCGCTGGTAAGTCTCCCACACTACAGGACACTTGGCCCGCCAGCCTCTGCAGATGTGATGCACATGAACACTTTCCAGGAAGTGGCACTTCCTCTCGCTACCTCGCAGAGAACAGGTAAGCAGGGCCAGATGTCCTGCAGGCCAGGCCTGCCACAGGGCATAAGTCCTCCGAACTGGACGTGTGGGACAGCTGCTGAAGGAACCATGCTCAGCTCTGGCCAAGGGACGCAAACACCAGAGGCAAATGCGGAGCGCACGGCCTGCGCGCGGGCAGCGCCAGCTTCGCTCCTGAGCGATGAGACCTTTGTGATGGGCAGGAAGAACTGAGCTGCCCCTGGGCGGCCCACTCGCAATCTTCCCTAGCGCCAAGCAAGCACCAGCTTGCCCTTGTGCTCGATTTCCTTGTGACAAGCACAGTACATAAAATGGCTTTTGACACGGTGCACCTGAATATAAAACTCTTAACTGCTGCTCTTAACCATGCACCAGCAAATGAGCAATCTTTTAAAATAATAGTCCTTTTCCCCTCTATCCCTCTTCCTGCTTTTAACTTTGAGTGCACTTGGAGCTGTCTAACAGAATGAGTCACTCGGAGTCAAAGGTCCGTAATCTCACGAGTACAAATAAAAAGAGTCGGGCACCCGCAGGCAGCACACAGGCCTGCCAGGGATGGAGAATGAAATCACTAAGCTAATACCAGAGGTGGTTAGCAAGGACAGGCGGGGGCAAAGCCCGCAAAATAGCCATCTTTTCACACTGTTCTTCCTATTTTATTTGGGGTTTTAAAATTCCTTAGCTCTAGGTCACCAACTGCTGCCTTTGCTCCAGGGACTGTCCTGCAGGCCTGGCTGGCCCCAGGGCACAGCCCCACCCCAGAGAGCTGCAGAGCTGCCACTCCTCTGCCAAATGACCCTGCCCAAAGGCCCTGTGTGGAAGCCTGAACCCAGGCCTCAAGTCACAGGTCTCCATTTGTAAGGAACAGCCAAACAGTGCTGGGTAGAATCTATGTCCAGCCTCATAAATTAAGAAAGAATAGGTCCTTCCAGGGCTCTCCTCCAAACCTCTCCGGCTTTTCCTATAAAGACTACTTTGTCTCCACACAATGTAAAATGCGGACAAAGACTCACCTAGAACTTACTGTGTCACGCAATTTACTTTAATAAGCCCAATTTGTGAGACAATCAGGAGGTAGGAAAGACAAGGCTTTGAGATCTGGGGAATTTTTCTTTTTTTTTTTTTTTCTTTTTCTTTTCGACTTGGGCATACTGACTGAACAGAGTTAAACAGGAAAAACCCAGGCTTTAAGCAAAGGCAGGTGATGTGCCCAGTCACCTTGGGAAACCTTTCCCATCAGCCAGCTGTCAGCCGACAGAAAGCTGCAAGGACTTCACAGCCCGGTGCTGTGTGAAGGGCATCTCAGCAGAGCTCACAGCATTAGAGACATGGGAGGCTGCAGCCCAGGAGCCTGATGCTTCCATCACCTCCAGGAGCTGGCCTGGCAGAACTGCCCGGCGTACTGTGCAGAAGGCCGGACCCCAGCTGCTTGCCTGGCCCTTTAAACCTCAAAACTGAGCTCCTCAGTCCCGTGGCCACCTTTTGAGCGCTCCACAGCCACACGGGGCTGGTGGCTTCTCACACTGGCCAGATACAGACCATTCCCATCAGAGCAAAGTCCAGACGTCCAGGCTGTCAGCAAACGACTTTCACTTATTTTTAAGGCAGCTTTGTTGGGGTGTAACTAAAGTACAATAAACTGTACATATTTAAAGTGTAAAATACAGGAGCTGGAGCGGTGGCTCAGTGGTTCAAGCACTTGCCTGGCACATGTGAGGATCTGGGTTCAAACCCCAGCACCACATGCACAGCTAAGTGTCGGAGAAACAAAAAAGCCAGATGAAAAAATAAAACTGATTCTCTTTTCTTGCTCTCTCTTTAAAAAAAAAAAAAAAAAAAA